>CM060909.1:80839658-81107158 GCA_030737875.1 Allium sativum
CAAGAAATATAAATTTTAATAATAACAGAAATATGTATTCACAACTCGGATATTCTAACATTAAATAGTCAATTAATAACCAACATGATGATAATATAGACGATATTTAATATGAATCAAAAACTAATATTAATCTCAATGCATACTAATAGATAACATTCATAATCACATAACGACATAGAATATCAGTTAACAATAAACAAGCACAATACATAATTAAGATGTCAAATTCAATACATAACTAGTTTGCTAAATTCAACACATAAATGAGATTCTACAAATACCGAATACGAAACTCTGGCCATATAACGAAGCCTCCATCTGAAAATTAACATAACTTGTACAGTCCATTTTGAGGACCATCATAAATTAGTGCATCCGGTTCAAGAACTTCAACAACCCAAATTACTTTCTCTATATTCGGTACCACTTTCCTAAAATGACAAATTGTTTGTTTTCCAAGATAACCTTTTGCTACCTCCGTCTCAAGATCATGTGACAATAGCATTACGTATTTCTTTTCCATTGTAGATGAATGAAGATCATTAAGTGACACGTTTGGAGTAACATTTACATTATTATTTATAAGAGGATCCCCTAAATTAGTAGCACCTTCTATACGAGGAGTGGAAGGACTTGCAACAAGTTTTTCTTTCAAATTAGGTATAAATTTCATAAAAGTTGAAGTAATTGAATTAATGGCGTTATTAACTTGGGTAGCTACTTGCCTTTCTATCTCCAATTTCCAAACGGACAATTCCACGACTTGTTTCTTATCAGTTACAGCTTTTATAGCTCGAGCCACCTTTACTTGTTTTATAGAATAAGTAGAACTAATTGCTCGACAATAATTTTTCTTCCTATCAGAACCAAAAACTTCTGCAATTGGATCATTATCAAGATCATCTACTGCACCATTAGAACTACCATCTAATTTTCTCTTTTCTTCCGCTGCATCTAGAAGTGCCTGCATTTAATGAATATCACATTATATTGAAAATTTCGGTTTCTTGTTAAAAACAGAAAAACATGAATTTACATCTCGCACAACAGAAAATTTCGGAGTGACTAAATAATACCAAACGGCTATGACTCAGTTTTTCTGAGCCATAAGGCTCAGCAAAACTGAGCCACAAGGTTCAGTTTTGCTGAGCCACAGGCTCTGAAAAACTGAGCCTTACGGCTCAGTTAACCTGAGCCATAGGCTCGGTTTTTCTGAGCTTATGGCTCAGCAAAACTGAGCGCTATAGGCTCAGTTTTTCTGAGCCGATAAGCTCGGAAAAACTGAGCGTTATAGGCTCAGTTTTGCTGAGCCATAAGGCTCAAAGCTGAGCCATAAGGCTCAGCAAAGCTGAGCCTTACGGCTCATTTAACCTGAGCCATAGGCTCTGTTTTTCTGAGCTTATGGCTCAGCAAAACTGAGCTCTATAGGCTCAGTTTTTTTGAGCCGATAAGCTCGGAAAAACTAAGCGCTATAGGCTCAGTTTTTCTGACCCTTACGACTCAGAAAAACTGAGCAATAGGCTCAGTTTTGCTGAGCCACAAGGCTCAGCAAAGCTGAGCCTTACAACTCAGTTAACCTGAGCTATAGGCTCAGTTTTTCTGAGCTTATGGCTCAGCAAAACTGAGCGCTATAGGCCCAATTTTTCTGAGCCGATAAGCTCGGAAAAACTGAGCGCTATAGGCTCAATTTTGCTGAGCCATAAGGCTCAGCAAAACTGAGCCTTACGGCTCAATTAACCTGAGCCATAGGCTCAGATTTTCCGAGCTTATGGCTCAGCAAAACTGAGTTTGCAAACTCAGTTTCCGAACTGAGTTTGCAAACTCAGTTTCCGAACTGAGTTTGCAAACTCAGTTTCCGAACTGAGTTTGCAAACTCAGTTAAACTGAGCCTGGCTCGGTTTTGATTCGAAACCAAGCTAGAAAGGCTTAGTTCGAAACTGAGCCAGGCTCAGTTTCCAAACTGAGTGGCTTAGTTTAGAAACTGCGCCTTTCCAGCTCAGTTTCGAATCCGAAACTGAGACCTATCCGTGCACCCCTCTTTATCATCCAGGTTTCATAAATTAATTTTATTGGATGATTAGTTAACAAATTCTGATTTATTTTAATATATAAAACCTATCCATGCACCCCTCTTTATCATCCAGGTTAAAATATTTAATTATGTAGTGTATGTGAAAACAGTAGTCCCATCTATCATCATCCAAGTATATATTTCAAATTATCTTTAATAGAATTCAAACAAAAGAGAGAACAACAAAAACAGAGTAGGTGTGAAATGTTTAGCAATATTTTTGTACAGTGAAAGCTATGACTGAAATTTAATTTATTACTTAAAGCATAGATTGTAGATACACATTAACTTTTTTATATAACATAAGAAACCAACATTAATTCAAATATAACTACGGCAAGCTACAGAGAAAAGTAAATAAAGCAAAGCGAGAAATACATGTTATGCTTAAAATCAGTACATCAAAGTATAAATATCAATCAGAAAATTTGAATAAAGTCACTGTTTAAACATTATAAACATACATGTTTATTGTTTATTGTTTAAATGTTATAAACATACATGCTACATGTATTCTAAGTAAAAATCTGATGACATTGGCATAACTTTGATGGGATGGGAGCACTGACAATGTGTTCAAAAATTTCTGTAGTTTTTCATACAAGTAAAGTTTTGGTTGTTCAATTATTTCTAATTAAATTATTACCAATTTTGTCGATAGCTCACCTAAAATTAAAACAAAATCGAAAGTGAAAGATGTAGAATTAGGGAAAACATTCAATATAAATCTGGGATTTCACCTCAAAAAGGAGCAGCCGATTGATTGCGCAATGCAAATAACCCATCACCTCATTGACATGCGCTGAAAAATCGAATCAAAGAATGTAAATCAGCATTTATGAGCTAATCCCGTGGATTAATATTGGAGGAAGAGGTGACAGATCCAAGTTAGGGCTATCCGGCAGAAGAACAAACGGATGATAAAGGAATATGTGTGTGTGTGTCCTTGAATTGGTACTTCCTTTCTAATTAAAAATTGAGCAATCTTGTATCCATTTTAAGATAAATTAACATTTTTTCCATTTTGAAAGAGCTTCGCGACTTCACCATCTACTAAGCACCAAGTGCCAAGATAACAATGAATTTGTTTTGGGCTACCTAACTAATTTTTTTAATATACTGGCATTAAGATGCTACCATGTTGGCTAGATAAGCAGTGGAGAACTCTAATGTTGGTACATTCAACATGTTAAGAGGCTTAATTAAGTCCAACCTACACAATCTTTTCGCTATAGACGTTGTACAATTTTTTCAAGTGTGCTCGGTCCTTTCGACATCTATGATACTTAAATGAAACGAAATAAAAGTTCGAGTAACTAATATAAAATTTGAACATCCTAACAGTACCATGTTAGCAGACAATGTTAACATATGGTGTTTAAATTGCCTATGAATATTTACGCACACAGGCAACTGTCTAAATGCAGCAAAGACTGCTAGCAATCAAACGCACTACATGCATCTATACCGTGTTAACCCATGCTATGCACACACATAGTATTAATAATTTTTTTAATTGGAATCCGATCTTTATTGGTTCTCCTGTAGGATTGTGATGAGAAATTACATGCGTATTTCATATATTTTTTCTTTCATCAGCGAACAATGTTAACAAAAAAACTGAAACTTCAAAAAGAAAAATAGCATTAAATTGCAACATTGTCTATTTAGTCTATTTAACTAGAAAGAAATTGATAATTTTATGCTCACTACAGTAACTCATATATATGTGTGTGTATGTATATATGTGCATATAACCATACAAAATGTCCATGCTTTACCACAATCTTTTTTCTTATGAAAAATATAATCTAATATTCATTACAATGGACGTAAAGCATTGTAGGCACAACTTTGTGTGAAATGTATGTTATCACTCTATAGTTACTCAACTGTCCTTTTTATCGATGTGAACTAGTCCCATCCAGGTTGCGTCAAGAGAAAGCAAAACATTGCAAAATAAAAGGAAATGGGTTTGAGAGAACTACTCGATGAAAATGGAGGAAGATATCCTTCACAATGAATCTTCAAATTGCCTAAGTGAGTCAAATCTTTCATTTGAAAGTTTATATGTTCCAACTTTTCAAAAAACATTCTACAGATTATGAATTAAATTAGATTATACTGAAGCATCATGCCTATCCATTATTAAAACTAAATGTATTCTATAATTCTTGAATCATATATAGGATAATCCTATGTGAAATGGAATCAGATCAGTAAAATAATATGCAGACCATTGAATTAATGGCCCTGCTCGTAGAATAAATGTCCATTACTTTTTTGTATTTGTTTTTCTTTGCCTAAAATCATTATCAGGAGAAACTCAAATATCCTGAAATGCATACTAACCCAAGTAGTTATATGAGTACAGCAAATTATTAGGAATTCAAGTTTCGATCTTCATTAAAAACAACGTTCATTGATGCATGTAAAAAATATAACATATATCAGGCTATAAGAAATAAGATTTATGGAAACATGTTCATATTTAGAAAGACATAATGACTAAATTGCGAAGATACTAACAAAAGTAAATAGAATACTATTTATTAGAAAAGGCGAACTTGTATGTTATACTAAAGAGTTGAAAATCTTGACATAATAGAATATTTATGATTGCTCTGAGATATAGAGAATTTGTTTATGATTGTAGTCTATTTTCAGAAATAGACTTTGTTTATGATTGTAAATTTAATCCCCCTTATTTCACAACCAAGCATCCAATACATAAGACAATCAATTGAGTCAGAGTATTTAATCCCCCTTATTTCATTGTATTTATACCCACCCTACTGTGAATACCCCAAATAAGACCTTTGTGCTTCTACTTATGTTTACACAGAAATATTCAGTAACTAACATTCTATTCAAAGTCAAACACCACAAGCATGACTTCCAACCACTGTTTTAACAGTCATAGCATTCAGATCCATACAACATCAACCCACAAAAATACCCAAATCAGCATATATATCACTAACAAACCTCTGCGTTTTATTATAATGATCATGCCGTAAACGTATCCATAAATCTGCTGCCTCTAAAAGGACTTAATGCAAAAGAAAAGAGAATACACTCACCTAGGGTTAGCTCTCGACTTTATCCCTGTTTGAGATCTCGATTAAATCTTCGATTATGATCTCTCCAGTTCTCGATTTGGCCTTCGAAGCTCTCCAATTTGCTGCGCTCCCTCACTTGAATCCATGTTCAATAGTGCGGGATGATCCATGTTCAACAGCGGATTGAAATCGAGATTGAAATCGGATTTGGATAATGATTTAGGCGGCCGCTTCTTGGATAATGAAATTGGATTCGGATTGAAATCGAGACTGAACGGGATTGAAATCTACTCGCGGATGAATCTTCGGCAAGCTGCCTTTTTTCCCCTCTGAAATCGGATAATCTGATTTAGGCGGCCGCTTCTTGGATAAGCGTTGGGAAAACGGTTGGCACATGGTAAATAGGGTTACGGAAGGCAATTTACGTTTTTACCCTTAGAAATCAGCGCTACCAACCCATATAAGCGTTGCCAATAAAAAAATTATAATTATGAATTTTTGGCGATACTTTTTTAGTATAGCAACGCTTATTATTGTTATTACACTGCAACACAAATAAGTGTTGGCGATTGTGAAAAAAAAGCGCTGCCAAATGGCCATTATGGTGTAGTGTGACAAGGTTCTGGTCAGTAATATTTCATTGCAACATTTTATTCATATGACACTATCACTTTCACAACATTCTAGTGACCATAATCCAATCCTGTTAGACATTAATCCATCCCAAAATGTTAAGGGTTTTCCATTTCGATACAAAAATGAATGGTGTAATATGGCTGGTTTCAAAGATGCGGTTACCAAAGGCCTTAATGGGTCTACATGGGGTTTTTAAAGTTATCAAATGCTGCAGAAAATTAAAAATTGCATAACTGAGTTGAAAATTTGGAATAAAGTGAGAGTAAAAATTGATGCTAACCTGAGTAATGCAGAACAGTTTTTTTCTAGTATGGAAATTGCAGTTGATCAAAATCCAGAGGATGAATTGCTGTATGAAGACTTCCTGCAGGGAAAACAAAATTACAAGAGACTTCAGAAGTTATACTTTGATGGTTTCACGCAACAATCTAAAGTGTCTTGGTTGCAACAAGGCAACACAAATTCAAAAATTTCTATGCTCGTATGTCGAACAGAGAATCTTTAATCATGTAAGAGCCCTAATGGATCCTAGAGGAAATTTAATTTTTAAACATGATGAAATTGAAACAAATGCTATAAATTACTTTTCTGAGTTGTTAAATGGAGGAAGCACTACTCTTTGTCAAAACACAGCCAATTGCTACTATTAATGAAGAAGGACAGAATTTTCTCTTGAAACATGTGTCAATGCAAGAAGTTAGAGATGCTTTATTCTCAATAAAAGAAGATACTAGTCCTGAGCCTAATGGAATGAACTCAAAGTTTTTGAGGCTGCATTGGGAAGAAATTAAAGGAGATTTGTTGGATGCAATGGTGGATATTTTCAAATCAGGTAAATTACCTAAGTCCATCAATCATACTTATATTACATTGATTCCTAAAATCAGTAGGCCATCTGAAATTACACATTACAGACTGATTTCTTGTTGTAATGCGTACTATAAAGTTTTTGCCAAAATATTGCGTAATAGGTTGAAACACTTTTTGCCCTTCTTAATTTCTGAGAATCAAAGCGCATTCATCAAAGAAAGGTACATTGGAGATAACATATTATTGGCACATGAGCTTTTAAGAGACATTAAGAAGAAAGGTTTGCCTAAATTTTGTGTTAAAGTAGACTTGCAAAAAGCTTATGATAGAGCTAGTAGAGAGCATATATGTCATATTATGCATCATATCAAATTCCCAGTTCATTTCATTAATCTCATATATGAACGTATGACTACGACTACATTTTCTATTTTGATACAAGGCTTCCAAAAGGATTTTTTTTTCTTTGACAAGAGGTTTACACCAAGGGGATCCCTTGTCTCCTTATCTTTTTGCCATATCAATGCAATATTTCTCCTTTCTTATGGATGATGCAACTCATAGAAAGTCTTTTCAACCTAGTAGCAAGGTTCAGCCTATTATATCACATTTGTTGACGCTGATGAATTGATGATCTTCGGGAAATCCGTGTCTTTAAATGCTTCTACTTTAAAAGAGGTGTTCAGAAAGATGAATGAGCATGCATGCTTACATGTTAATGCCACCAAGACTAAAGTATTCTTCAGTGAATCGGTGAGAAACACTCAAAAAATTCTAAACATTCTTGGTTTTGAGCAAGGTCAACTACCAATTAAATACTTGGGGGTTCCTATCTCATCTAACTATTTACATTATGATTAATGCAACTCATTAATCCAGAAGGTTCAGAATAAGTTTTAGGGATGGGAAACCAAGTTGCTTTCATTTGCTGGTAGAGCTGAATTAATAAATGGAGTTATTACTCCTATAATTTTGTACTGGCTGTTTATATACCACGCACCTGAATGTACTTTAGATAAGCTACAATCCTTGTGCGCTGATTTTTTTTGGGGTGGCACAGCTCATAAGGTGGCTTGGAAGGATTTGTGTAAACCAAAATCAGAGGGTGGTGTTGGTTTAAAGAGTTTCACTGAGTTAAAAAAAGCTGCATGTATCAAGTTATTATGGAAAATGTTATCAGAAAATTCCTTGGGGAGCAAATGGTCTTTGAATAGATATTGTAAAGGAAAACACTTTTGGTCATTATCCATTGATAACAATGCTTCATCGACTTGGAAAGTTCTCTTACGTCTTCGAACAAGATACAAGCAACTTTTCAACAGAATTATAACAAATGGTGAAGATTCTTACCTCTGGTTTGATCCATGGATAAATTGCAGCTGTTCAGTTGATTTGCTGGGTTATGATAGAATATTCATGATGGGCAATGCAGATCTGAAAGTCAGTTCCATAATCAGAAATGAAGCTCTAGATCCAAACATTCATTCTGCTACAATGGAATTGATTCAAGAGATTAATTCAATTCAAATAATTCCCAATAAAAGTCATGATTATTATGAATGGTGTAATGGTGGTGCATTTACTTTTCACAAAGCATGGGAGCACGTTCAAGTTCATGATGAAAAAGACAATGCTTATGATGTCATTTGGCATAAAAAAAAATAGTAAGAGAATGTCTTTCATCTCTTACTTTGCAATAATGGGAAGGCTGAATTCAAAGGATAGAATTGCTCGGTTTGGAAATGTTTCAAACACCTTGTGTCCTCTTTGTGAAGTTCTGCCTGAATCCATTCAACATTTATTCTTCGAATCTGAGTATTCTGCTTTTGTATGGTCTTCTTTAAAGCTTAAACTTTCACTTCTAGCATCGATTCATTCAAGTCTAAAAGATAAAGCCAAAAGTATTCATTCTGCCTTCAAAAAAATTGATCAGTTGCGTGACATCGCTTGTAAAGCCTTCACTGCATCAATTTATTTTTTGTGGAAAGAAAGGAATCAAAGAATTTTTCAAAATGAAAGAACTTCTGCATTGTCTGGAGTATCTCAAATTGTACGTGAAGTGAAATTTCTGGTGAACGACAATGGGAGTAAAAATGAGAGAAGCTCAGTGAATTGCCAATTTCTTGACCGTTGGGGAGTTAATTTGTTGGATACTGGATGAAGTTTGAAGTAGGAGCTGTTGGAGTAGCAGAAAGCTTTGAATAAGTAGGCTTGTTTGGGCCAGTAGTGGGTTCAGATTTTCTCTATATTTTGATTGTTTTTGGACATTTTGTTATGTTGTTCTTGTGTTTGATTTTTCATGTTCTTTTATACCAAATTTATATGTGCTCTTTTTCCTTGTAAGGCACCCATCTAGGTTAGGAGGATTGCAGGGTTTTAACGAGACATATAAAGGAGGTTTATATTGGTATAGCAATAAAGAGTACCAATTTTCAATATATATATATATATATATATATATATATATATATATATAGACACACACAAACATATATAGAGCCCCCCCTGAATTTCAGTCCCCTATTTGCACCCGAACCATAACCACATATTTATGTTTAAATATGTTAGTGGAATGAGAGAGAATAAGTGGAAGGAGAGAGAGTGCGAAATACTTGGTTATTGTTGAGGGGCTTTTAGGGGTGCTGCACTGTTTGGGGTGCTGTTGAACATGTCTCATGTATATACATATACATATACATACATACATATATATATATATATTGAAAATTGAATATATATATATGTGTGTGTGTGTGTGTGTGTGTGGAAGCGGCTATAGGGACACAAAATTATGTATACAAAAACTGAACCACAAGATTTGTTTGTCTTTATGTGAGAGGTGAAATTCAGGAGAAAATCTAATGACTTATATTTTGTGTGTTTAATTTTGTGTCCATTTAGACTTTCCCTAATATATATGTGTGTATATATGTGTGTGTATATATATACAGAGAGAGAGGAGGGTTCCATGACACCCCTCTTTGGGAGCACCCCAAATGCGCACCACATTTTAAGCCACATATTTATATTAAAAAATTTACTGGAGGGAGAGAGAGAGTTAGTGGAAGGAGAAAGAAACGAAAATGTGTGGTGCAAATCAGAGGGCCAAAGGGGTGTTGTACTACTTGGGGTGCTCTTAATCTTATATATATATATATGAGGAGGGTTCCAAGCACTTTTATCTGGTGTCATCACAAATGCACCTCATTTATAGTCACACATTTATATTAAAAAAAGTTAGTGGGTGGAGAGAGAGTTAGTGGGAGGAGAGAGAAACAGAAATATGTGGTGGAAATCATGGTGCCATTGAACCTGCCTCATATGTGTGTGTGTGTGTGTGTATATATATATATATATATATATATATATATATATATATATATAGGATCAGGGAGCCATCTGAATTTCAGCCCTCCATTTGAATCTCAATTTCAGCCACACATTTATATTAAAAAAATGAATGGAAAGTGAGTGGGAGGTGAGAGAATAAGTGGAAGGAGAGAGGAAAGAAATGTGTGGTGGAAAAGTGGTAGACTAAAAAGGTGCTCACTATTTGGGGTACCATTAAACCTGCACCATATATATATATATATATATATATATATATATATATATATATATATATATATATATATATATAACAAAAGACAAGACTGCAGGAGACTTTGTCTCCAATTAGCGTTGGGCCTATAACTCTCCCATAAATTAAGTTCGGTCCATATGATGTTACAAAATGTAAAACTAAAGCAAAAGCATGCGATACGTACAGCTTTAGTTCAAAAGCAGAAGCAAAACTTTACTTCATGATGGGATGCGATTCTATCCTTGGGTGAATTATATATGGATTGAAAAGAATCCAAAGCTGATTTGTAGTGAAAGCTAAGCTCTATCCTAAGGATAGACACAAACTAAAGTTAGGTTCTATCACTTTTCTTTGGATTTTGTTCAAGAAATGTAAGCAAAAGCCTTACTACCACCAAATTATGTGGAGAGCATCTTTGTTACGAGAAGTACTTCTTTTCGAGTCTGAGTTTGTTCACACTTTATCCACAAATGGGAACATAACTCTCGGATCTTATTGGTGGAAATCAGGGAGCTCCTCTGATTTTCCACAAAAAATCAGAGGAATCGCTTGATTTTCACCAATGGAATTTGAGAGTATGTTCACACTTGTGGATAAAGTGTGAACAAACTGGTACTACTCCTTTTCTCACTTTAATGTAGTACCATATCATCAATTTCAGAACCAACCTCGACAACTAGTCATTTACAGCATTAATGCATCAACCTACAATCATGTCTCGCCTTACAAATACATTAATTAACAAGTTAATTAAAACCAAAAACCAATTCATATATTTATATAAGAAACCAAAACCTGACTGCTACATATTTATTTATATAATACAGTTACATACAATTCTCAAAAACACATACATTACTGGTTTGTACACAAAGTGATTTCACTCCAACCGGTTGACCAGTGCCAAGGCATCGCTGGTGATCTGAGACACCGCCACGATCCTTTTCCGAATCTGAACTCTGACATCGGCGCTCTTTTTGTCTTGTGCTAAACTGTCCATGCAAGTGTTCAGATCAGTCAATGCCGCGCTTGCCCATGTTTGGGCGTTGCTTAGATGAAACTTGAATCGTGGCGTTCCCCATCTTCCCATTCTCACCATTTCCTTTGCCGACTGTTTTATCCAAAAACACGAATTCAATTATGAACTGTTTATGCTAAGTCCGCCTATCATTGCTACTTAAATAAGCTTATTTGTTTTTCTTTAGAAGTATATAACAATTCATTTTGATTTTTTTTTTCCCTTTTGAACTTAAGTTCATTCAAATAGGTCTTTAAAGTAATCAGATCATTGGTTAATTAATACACTACTAGTTTGTATTTCGCCAAAAGATTGTTAAAATTATCTCATAACATGTTAAATACTTGTTAAAGGATAAAAGAAACTGTAGCAGAGTTCCATTCAAATTAGAAGTGCTACAAGAAATACTAGTTTCAAACTACAAAGTATGGTCAACTCTGTAATATTTGTTTGTTAATGGTATGTCAAATATATTACAGGTTTCGTCCTAATATTGTCCACCCTGACCAGTTCAAATAGTGGCTAACAGATTTCATCTTTAGACTTCGCATATTTTTTGTTCAAACTTTGGAAAATAGGAACGCATTATTTCGTACAAATATTTCTTTTAGACATTGGACTGTTGGTAGTCAATAATAAGCATGTTTCAGTTCAGTTCAGTTCGCGTCCGACATGTTCCAGTTTGCAATATAATATAAATATACATATTATATATAAATACCTCGTTCAAATAACATGCTCAAATATCTGTTTACAGTAAAAAAAATGCATTCCACGTTCACTAACATGTTACGTTTAAATACCATGCTTAAAAGTCACGTTGCCTGAATGTGCCCCCATAGTTTGTATGTGTATATAACAAGCAGTTTTGAACATTGATCAGATGGATAAAATATCATTTAAAGTACAAAAATGGACACCATTCAATAACTGTAAAAACTAATAAGATACAAAGGACTACGCAATACATACATAACGTAGTAAAATAATTCACGTGATAGTGCAGAAACTCGTACTAAACACGTGATATGGCCCGTCTTTTATGAAAAAAACTATATACAAAATCTGCCTAATTCTCTTCTCTATTCAGAGTCCGATTTTGAATAGTAAGAGGCATAATTTTTAGGTGCTGGGGAATAATTAATGAAAGGGGTATGCTTTTTTTATTTTATGGGGAAGGGCACACGAAAGGGGCAAAGGAGTGTAAAATAGTGCAAATGCACGAACGGGGCAGCGAAAGCTGCAAATCCACGCGTTCGTCTGGAAGGGGCAAATTGGTGCTCGTGTCGGACGCTTCCGACGTGGACGCGAACTTAACGTGCCCCTTCCAGAAATCAAACGGTCCTTAATATTCAATTATTTGAGAGCTACGCAACGTCGCAGCCAATTACTAGTATACTAACAAAGTAGTAATTATTTGTTGTATTACTGAGTTAATTCAAACTCTGTGTTTAATTCAGTCATAAGTATCTTGGCGTTTTACCCAAAAAATTATCATAAGTATCTTGGCGTTTTACCCAAAAAATTATAACGTGTGGGGTGAAAACCGCATCAAAATCAAAATACACGTTAATCTTTCCTCGTGGTTTAGGAAAAGCAGTTGGATCTAACTTTAATTTTCGAAATATGGAAATCCAAATGCTCAATACACTATACCATTTCTCTTTTACTTTTCGTACGGTATAATACAGAAAGAAAGAAAAATTCAAGAAATATGACAAGCTAAAAAATATAGAAAATTTAGTTCTGATAAGACAAAACTAGTCAAAATAGAATGGTGACTTTTGACGTTTTAGCAAAATATCAAGTGAAATAGCCCACCTGTTTGAGTCGATCAACGCTGTCAGACAAAGTTTCGATGCAGTCAGAGACAGCGACGGATGATCTGGATTTGGTGGTTTTGGAGCCAGCGGCGAGTCGATGGACGAAGGAAGAAGCAGCGGCGGCGTGGGCAGCGCTGACGTTGAGGGCGGCGTGGGCGAGGCGGCGGGGGCTGTGACTCACTGTCGGTGCATATATGCCGAGCGACGTTTCACATAAGGCCGGGTAGCGGGTGGAGCGGCAGGAGTTGTGCAGGAATGGGTTCGGCTTGTGAATGTAACGGGATGCAGTAGCGGTGAGATCACCGGCGACGAGGATGATTAATAGGAGAAGGACTGGTGTCGTAGATCTTGACATTAGCTGAATAAAATACTGTTTGTAGTTGGGATTTTCTGATTGGGGAATATGGGTTTTGATGTGGGGGATTTTATAAAGGAGAACGGAGCAAGGATGGTCACGTGACGGTTGTAGGGCTTTTGTGTTAATGAATTTTAAAGGAGACCGGAGAAAATCAGCTGATTTTATTGGTATCGAGTCAAATGAATGCATAGCACGTCCATGACCCAAACCTATTTAAACTACGTCGGTTGATTTGTTCAATAATTTTAAATCAATCATTGTTCCTCTATGCACTTTTTGTGGTCGTGATAATGTTTTGCACGTTAACTAAATTTTTAAAAACTATATATATATTTAGTATATTCAAGAGAAATGTTGAATTACAGTTTGAATTCATAAAATGTTCAATTGTTAGATAAATTTTTTAAACAGCACACAAAAATAAGGATATGCAAGTATTTACGAAAATTTTGGGTTAAATCAAAAGTTTGTATTTTCAAAACAAGAATCATTAAAGATGAATAAAACATGGTTAGGAGAACAAAATTTGTGAATCACTGGACTTGTTTATCCTCATATAAAAAGTGTAATTCTTTATCTATTAGTTGAAATTTCTTATGTTTTGTGTCCAAATAGAGTTTCTCTTTTCTATATTCATCGTTGATTTCTTGTGGATTTTGATCGTGGGTGTTTTAATAAATAATGAACGGAATTATCATTCAAATAAGTGTTTTAATTTAATTATTACTGCTACTACTTTGTCATCCTCTTCATTTGATTTTTCACGCTCTTGCTAAAAAGTGGGAATATTTTCGACAGCCTTTCGACGACTTTCAGCGACACATCAAATTTTCTTTTTAAGGCTTTCATAGGCCAGTAATTTTATTTAGTTACAATCATTTCATTTCATTAATATTAAATATTAATTACGCAAGTTTGTAATTTGTTTAAGAACACTAGTTCAATTTTGAAAATTAAAAAAGATATTTCATTCAAGTATATAATGGTTTGTGATTATTTAAATTTGTACAATAAACAATCTTGTATTGTATAATTATACTCAATATTTCATAAAACTTCGTAAAATTTATGATGCGTTATGATTTTATGAATTTAAATGTATTTTTCACGTATTGTGTAACAAATTAGGAATTTATAAGTTGTTCTTAAAAGAAGTAAAGAGATTGTACTTATTATTGTTGATTTCATATTCGTTGAGAAGTAACATAAACTATTCAATTTTTACAACAAATTAACTTTTTTCTAACAAGCTAATTTACATTAGGTTTAGTTTGAAAAGATTGAAATTTTAATTAAATGTGTAAATAACCATCAAAAGTCATTGAAACTATCATTAAATATTGCTGAAGATGCAAGTCAAAAACCATCGGAAAGTCACAATTATTCGGCCAATCGATCCTGATCTAAATCTTTATCTCCTTTTCCCGAAATCCTACAATTTCTCTAAGATTCATCCACCCTCTGTCACTGCCGCATCCACCGTCAACGACATTTGAACCTTCACTAATTCACAATCCTTAACCCTCTACGCGTCTGATTCATCAATAAGTAGGGTATATTCTACAATTACACTAATTCTGAATTATGGTAAAATTAAGGTTAAGTTGTGGTTATATTTGTTTATAAATAAATAGTCCACTGATTGTTTACAACTATATATTGGTTCATTGAGACATATTAGTTAGGCAGTTAAAAACATTTTATCTCCCTAACATCCCCTCTCTTCCAAATCTTCTGCTCTGCGTGGAAATGGCGACAGGTTCAGCCATCATCCCCTCTTTTACAAATCTTCCCCTTCCACCATGTTCGCTTCTTCCCTCTTCTTTATTCTCCTCCACATCATGAACCTGTTTTTGCCTTGCCTGGACCTGCGCAGGGGCTTCACACACTTACTGATTTCTCTCCTTCTCGGATCTACTACAATCGTGACTCTCTTTGCTCTATTTCGGTTTAATGATCCTCTAGCTTTTGTCTCAACGCGGAAACACCTATCCTCCAAAAATCTGACGTGGCCACTAAATTGACCCCAGTCCCTTATATGGGACTGAACTTCGACCAACAAGGGTGAGTTTTTCTGGTGTTCGATATTGGGATTTTGTTGTGTTTTCTGTGAGGATTCAAGTCCTTAGGCTTGCGTCACCATGAATTTAGGTCTTGGGGGTGCTACTTTTTTTGCCTAGATCTGGTATTTCTACGTGGTAAATGTGGTTTTTGGAGTTGGAAACCATCTTCTTGTTGTCATTCACCACGTGTTTAACAACGAATGTGAAGTTAATGCTCTTATGTTGCTGGTATAGTGGTGGTGCCACAGTTTTGTTTCCATCTCCGACATGTCATGTTATTATGCAAGTCCTGTTTGTTTATGACATTTTGTCTCTGGTAAGAATTCCATGTCAGATTTTCATAGTCGCGTTGGTTCATGTCAGTTATGCTTTGATGGCGGATCATGTTCACTATTGCGAAGAATTTTTTCTATGTCATATTTAATGTTAACATCTCTCCCTTTGGTTGTACCTGAAATGGCCACTTACTGCCATGACTTGTTGGTGAAGTTCATCTTGTGCTTTTTATTTTTTGGTGTTGTTGGTGGTAGTCTATAGTAGGGATGAGAAATATTCAATTCAAGCTGAATTAATCGACCAAACCGATTCATTTCGTTTGGTTTGGTTCGGTTTTAAAACAAAATCGGTTTGTAAAATAACTTTTTTGGTTATCGGTTTAACCGAACTTTCAATTTATTGTCTAATTCTGCGGTATTGTTGTACTTTAAATAATTAGTTCAGTGATATAATACAAGACATTTGCTGCAAATAGATCAAATTTTATTATAAATAAAAAATTTACTATATAAAATTTCTTCAAATATGAATTTATATTTTACTTTGAGTGAATTCATCATTTAAATAACAATACATCCTTCAAGTTCGGTTAAATCAGTTATAATCGACTTAACCGAAATTAATTCGGATCAGTTCGGTTCAGTTTGGAAAATTTTCAATTCCAATTCGATTTGAATTTTTTACCTCAAAACCAACCTAACCGACTGAACACACACCCCTAGACTCTAAGTACGGATGTCTGCGGGTTTTTCTTGAAGTGTTGTTTTTTTTGTACACTTTTTGGAATGAGGCAAGTTGGTATTGTGGTAGCCGAGCCATTGATGTTAGGTTCAGGTTGTATAGCATTGTGTTGTCCTTGCCTGTGCTAGTGTAGTGCAGCGTCTTTTTGTGGTAGTGCTGGTTATGCAACATATGTTGACCTACTTTGTGACTAGGCCACACAGAGTCCAGACGATCATTTACAAGGAACAAAGTCGGATCAGATCAATAAAGAAGCCTCGAGTCGAAATAGTAATTAGGCACCAATTGAGGCTAAGCATCACCGGGTCGGGCAGGTGAAATAGAAAGTCGATCCCCACGCAAGTGAACAACCTCACTCCAGAAAGTATGCAGAGGGACGGGGTAAGATATAATTACCCCCGTCGCTCGATGCGTAAAGGCAAGAAGGCATTCCAGAAGCAATGCTTTGGGTTAGAAAACGCCCCTATTCAACCCGCCTTGAATGAAAAATATAACATCCTGTGTAACACCCCACCTCCGCTAGGGTCACTCACAAAGGGAATGCACTAGGTTTGGAGGAGTATTATTGGTAAACATACACAGAAATATTACAAGACAGAACATATATAAAACAACGGAAGTAAAACCAACTTTCATATCATTAATAAATAAGGTCTAAAGCCTTTTACATCAGAATACATCAAAACCCTGTCTTGCAATAATAAAGAAGCATAAAAACCTTTTCATGAATTATTCCCCATAATAATGCGGTGAAGCAGCCATAGCCAAGAGAAGACCAAGCTATACATCAAGCTATACATGATGACCTTCAGCAGAAGAAGTCCGAACTAAACAACATCATTTCCTCCCTGAAACCTGGGGGGGGGGGGAACGGAAGACAAAGAGGCGAAAGAAAACGGGGTCAGTCATAAAGACTGGTAAGTCCTATCTACTTCCAGTATAAAAACAGGTAAAGGTAACATGACATGCATAAACTGAAAGTAAATATAAGGATGACTACAAGATAGATAAACTAAACCAGGGTAACAGACTGAACTACTGTAGCAAGGTAAACTAAGATATCATGGTAAACTACGGTGTCATGATAAATCAAGGTATCACATCGTCAGGTTTCTATGAAGTATACTATCCCAAGGTATCTACCCCGTCTAGCATCCCACGGTGTCTATTATGTATATTCTTCCTGGTTCTAACATGTATATTTGCTCTGCACCCTCCGTACTAGTATCCCAGCCTTGTTATGTGTTAACCATGAATGTCCCTTACTCAAACTCGTGTAATGGTCCATGTCAACCTAATATATCGCATATATAGGTTACTCAAATCATACGTTTCTTTCCATGTATATAAGTTCAGTCCTTTGCCGTACCTCGTACGGGCTTCCTCATGTCGTATTATCCTTGAAATCGTTTGGACTGTCACCCTTGTTCTAGCTAGGCTCTTCCATATGAATCATTGTTTGAACTACTAGGACTTACGCCACCTAGCACCACTAGGGATTACGCTTACCTATTGCACGCTTTCGTATTTCGGTTTGGGTTAAACCACCTAGGCCACTAGGGATTACGCTAACCCTCAACCGCGCCCTTTTCCCCACGCATTCATCGTGAATCGTTTTTCTATAACTGTATGCACATGTATCACATCGTGTCATCCGAGTCCTGTCACAGGGCAAAACAAGAAATACAAGACTCGGTCGGGAGCTTTAGATTTACCTGCCGATGCAGATACTAAGGTCTACTTTTCTACACGTGGCTATGGTCCCACGAGACCCCTCCCTCAACTAGTGAAAGGCAACACAAGAGAAAATCTTGCATGAGAACTACACTCCGGCCAGCCCACATCCTACGGCCTACCTCACCCATAATTAGATAGCAATTATGGTCTGTTGGGTGTTCCCTGCCTTTCCGTACGTACACGCTTGACTCAAGATGGTAGATGATCGACGAACTTGCTATCTCGGGCACCTTATGTATTCGTCGACTCACTGCTATCCACCCCAGTCTTTAGGTCGCTCGCATAGCAACCAAGGCATATTCTTGGTTCTTCTACTGCAGACCTCAACCTCTCGTGAGCCTAGTATATTGACCTGGCAGCTCACAGAGGGATCCCAAGAATATCCTCACGTTCCCCGAAGCCGCTGCTTCGTTTCCCATTTCGTTGGAGCCTTTATCTAAATTAGATAGCCTGCTCCTACACGGATACTTAAACGTTGGCCTAACGTATCGGGTTACTAATCTATCTAAGAAATGGTCCAAATTTCCTTGACTAAGAATTATTACTTAGTTTCCCTTAACTAAGGTTTACCACTTAGCCTTATTTCCATAATCCTTGTTAACTATGGTTATTTACCAAATCCTCCGAATTAGGGTTTATCTAATGGGTTAAGTGTCACTTAAGTTCATAACTTAGCCCGTCTACAAACCATGTCAAAATTGGCTAAGTATCCAAGTCCAAGACTTAACCCTACAAACCATGTGTCAAGTTGGCTAAGTATATTAAGCAATCCATAACTTAACCTCGTCTAATTATCATTTTAGATTTGTTAATTATATAAATTAACTTGACCTTGTCAAATTACCGAGTCAAATCGGTCAAGCGTATTCAAGTGATTCGTGACTTAGCCTTATCATGTTTTCACGTTAGATTGGTTAAGTATAGGTCACTTAACCACATCAAACTAACGAGTTAGATTGGTTAAGTTTAGTTTACTTAACCACATCAAATTAACAAGTTAGATTGGTTAAGTTTAGGTCACTTAACCACATCAAATTAACGAGTTAGACTGGTTAAGTTTAGGTCACTTAACCACATCAAATCTTCATGTATAATTGGTTAAGTATAAGTTGCTTAACCTCATTAAATTATCACGTTAAGTTGGTTAAGTATTGGTTACTTACCCTCATTGAATTACCAAGTTTAAATTGGTTAAGTGTTTAACTTAACCCCATCGAATTACCGTGTTTAGATTAGTTAAGTGTGGATTACTTAACCCCATCTAATTACCGTGGTTAGGTTAGTTAAGTCTTAATTACTTAACCTCATCTAATTACCCAGTCGGATTAGTTAAGTGTAAATTACTTAACCCCATCCCCTAATCATCTTGCATGGTTAAGTGTCATTAAGGAAATCAAGCCCGGTCCCACTTAACCTACCCATTCGTGTCATATCGGTTAAGTGTCATTAGTCAAATTTACTTAACCTTATCATGTGGCATTAATTTAATTAATGCACTCTTAACCTCTCACATTAGACCTTGTTGTGGTTACTAGTTAAGCCGGGCGGGTCCGGGTAGATTTACACCACAACCTAGTCTAACCTCGGGTCTTAAGCGCGACATGACCAACTTCTCACATTGGGTCCTATTGTTTGCAACAACTAGTTAGGCCGGTCGGTTCCGGGTAGTTTTACGTTGCAAACTCAACCCAACCTCGAGTTGGCCACACTTATATTATCTAAGTTCATCATGTTTTCAAAACATGTTACAAGTTTTCAAGCATTTGGGTAGACCTAACTTAATAGGTAAATTCCCAAAGGGTAGATCTAACTTAATAGGTAAATTCCCAAGCTCATGTTTTTATGCATACTTACATGTCAACTTCCATGTTATCTTTCAAGTCATATTTTCAAGTATAAACACATGTCATATTCAAGTTAAGATTTCACGACATGTTCATGTTTATCTAACTACCCAAAATCGTATTTTCTCTTAAGTAAAAGTGAGTCAACATAGTAGGTATACTATGGCTACATGTAGACCCCAAAACATGCACGATGCCACAAAAGGGATTGGCTCCAAACATGCATGGCGTCATAAGGGGGTTTGGCCTTAAAACAAGCATGATAGAGTCATATAGGGATTGACCATAAGCATGCATACTATCATATAGGATTTGGCCACAAACTTGCATAATATCATAAGGAGGTTTTGCCACCAACATGCATGAAACATAAGGGGTTTGTGTTCATATGCATGCATAAGCCCCAAGGTCAAGTATTTGCCTATGTTTCACAAGTCAAATGGTTCCCAAAGGTTCATGCAAATCTTACATAGACAAAGATCCAAACTTGCAAGATAAACTAGGCTAAACATAACATGAGTGACATGATTAAGTTGCTACATCTTAGTCTAAGGTCATAGATCATAGAAAAGAGACAAAGTTAGGTTCACATACATGCATACTTATGTTTTATCTCATTTTATCCCATGCCAACATTAAAACTACCGTTTTGATCCAAAAGTAGCTAGAACTTACTTAGGCAAGGCTTAGAAAAGGGGTCATGCATCATCTTGACGAAGAAAAGTGGCTCCTTTGAAGAGGAACCTTCATGAAACTCGCATAGCAATGTTGATTTGGCCTCTATTTGGTGTAGCAAGCTTGCACCTTTTGATTTGAACCCGATTTGAATGCATAGGCTCTAGGGATTTGAGATGGAGGCCATGAGAGTAGAAATTTGGCCATAGTTTAGTTACATGAGTGAATAATGAGGGTTTAGGGGTAGGTTTAGGGTCTTTTTATAGAGATTAGGATAGTTTTAGGCCCTTAGATTAACCCTAGGACCAACCTGAACCGTCAGATTTCAAACCAGGCCCCAAAAACCTAGCCAAGATAGAAAATAGGTGCACCAGGCCAGAATCAGCCGACAGGGCAAGTCGACAGCCCTGTCGACTTGCCTGTCGACATGCCTGTCGACTTGCAAGTCGACAGCCCTGTCGACAGCCCAGTCGACTTGTCTGGGCGGGAATTTTCCCGCCTGGCCCCATTTCTGCATGTTTCGAAATTCAAATTTCCCGAAGACTTCTTTGGGCCTTAACCGGGTCATACGGACTCCGATTTTCGAAAACTCAGACTCTATTTCGCGTATTTTTCCGAGACGAACGCAATGGCATAGCCCATTTCACTTGATTCAGAATTTAAAATTAAATTCTGCCTTGATTCTCGTCTTACCCATGTTATCGAAATACGGGTTGTTACATTCTCCCCACCTTTTAGGATTTCGTCCCCGAAATCTCCAAGTTAGGGAGAACCTATCCTACCATCCATCATCCATCTACTCAAAACATCATCCACAAGCAACCATTGTCCTTAGATGATTTCTAATGCTGTATGAACATATGCAAAACGTGTGTGTATATGCTCCTTAGCTAATGCCAATGATCAGGCCTGAAAAATCTTTCTAATGCAAAAATATGTATAGTGCCATGAATCCAACATGTATGCAAATAGTCCTAATCATATAGATACTATATGCGTGCACAATCATTCATCCATATGCAACAACCGCATGATGACACATCCAATTTCATCCATAAACAAGTATAAATACTCGTGCATATGCAATATGAAATGTGACCGAGTCGAGCTAGCATCTAATGTGTATACGCGCATCCACAAGCAACCACTTGCAACCACTTGCAACCATATCAATCATAACATGTTTCAAATACATGTTTACATCCATAGGGTTCTACCTAGGATTCCCTGAAACAGGGTCGAGAAGATAAACAAGACAAAACTCCTTATGGGGTTTGTAACAGGAAATAGGACCGAGAGGGTGTCCACAAAAGATAGCCTACAAGTAAGCTCTACAGGTGAACCGAGGATCA
Organism: Allium sativum; assembly: GCA_030737875.1. Classification (NCBI taxonomy): domain Eukaryota; kingdom Viridiplantae; phylum Streptophyta; class Magnoliopsida; order Asparagales; family Amaryllidaceae; genus Allium; species Allium sativum. The sequence continues at coordinate 80,861,711 of CM060909.1, forward strand.
AAGATATACTCTTAAAAAGAGACGTGATGCGCGCGTCCAAGCCGCATTTCCATGAGCTTAATTCCATCAGGCCTTGACCGCCTTTGACTTCATGATTTCGTAGCTCCTTGATTCCTATTTCCAAAGTATGAGTCGGAACTCTTTTCACTGTCGCCTCTCATTCCACTTCCCTTTATTCTTTCCCTAGTATACTTGGCTCAACCATATCTACGTACTCATGCCAGCTTTCCAAAATTCACTAGTGAATTCTGGATCTCGCTTTTCCGATGCCAATCCATGTTGCCAAGAGTTCTTACTAGGGTGATTGCCATAACCCATGCATAATCGAAACGAACCATCCGCCTTAGCGGCGAATCCCATTTGAACGGATTACCAACAACTGCATCCCGGGATTCTAGGTAACTAACCATGACAGAACCCAAAAAGGGTTACACGAGACTTCGAAGGTATCACCAAGGCAAGTCAAGAATCCAACCACCCTCTTTCTAAAACCGAGAATGGTATCCCTTACTGGGTAACCACTTTACCCCTAGAATCCATCCATAGCTCCAAAAACATGGGTACTCTCGAATCCAAACGAGTCATGAATAAGTGGACCGATCCTCTAACAAGATTTGGGACAAGAATGGGATCCTCTTCTATGCTAGTACTAAGGTGCAGAGACTCAACTATCGAAGAAGACTTAAATGATATGATGATCAAAACAAAGTCCTAACGGAATGATAGAGAAGAGAATCTAAACCTTTAACAAGATCGTTACCCTCCTCCCGAGGTACCCTAGAAATGAGAGCATACTACTGCTCTCCCGATGGTCTTGTCCTTGTCTCATGATACTTAACTGTCCACCCCGTTTTACCGTGCCAAAGGTACTCTCTCGTCATGGGTTTCATTGTTCATCCTTCTCTCTCATTCTGGGTTGAGCCATACCAACAAGTTGCTCATCCTTAAACTCGTATCCTTTACCCTTGCTCTTTATTATCCTTTCTTGTAACATGGCAATGGGTCTCTCGAGAACCACCTCCATCGTACGGGAAACACCTACGTGGCTAGACAAAGATTAGTCACAGTGAGAACTACTGTGACCACGGATGGAGGAAAGAAAGGAAATGAGATTCAATCAAGGAATCAAAGAATGGTGCTAATGGCTTTTGGGGAATAGCCTTTTTAAAACAAACTTTTCTTGAAAAATGCTTCTTTATAAACAGTTTTCCAAATAGTTTTTAGAAGGTTTTAAAAACTCTTGCCCAGTCTGGTAACCTTCTGCTCTAATACCAAATGTAACACCCCACCTCCGCTAGGGTCACTTACAAAGGGAATGCACTAGGTTTGGAGGAGTATTATTGGTAAACATACACAGAAATATTACAAGACAGAACATATATAAAACAACGGAAGTAAAACCAACTTTCATATCATTAATAAATAAGGTCTAAAGCCTTTTACATCAGAATACATCAAAACCCTGTCTTGCAATAATAAAGAAGCATAAAAACCTTTTCATGAATTATTCCCCATAATAATGCGGTGAAGCAGCCATAGCCAAGAGAAGACCAAGCTATACATGATGACCTTCAGCAGAAGAAGTCCGAACTAAACAGCATCATTTCCTCCCTGAAACATGGGGGGGAAACGGAAGACAAAGAGGCGAAAGAAAACGGGGTCAGTCATAAAGACTGGTATGTCCTATCTACTTCCAGTATAAAAACAGGTAAAGGTAACATGACATGCATAAACTGAAAGTAAATATAAGGATGACTACAAGATAGATAAACTAAACCAGGGTAACAGACTGAACTACTGTAGCAAGGTAAACTAAGATATCATGGTAAACTACGGTGTCATGATAAATCAAGGTATCACATCGTCAGGTTTCTATGAAGTATACTATCCCAAGGTATCTACCCCGTCTAGCATCCCACGGTGTCTATTATGTATATTCTTCCTGGTTCTAACATGTATATTTGCTCTGCACCCTCCGTACTAGTATCCCAGCCTTGTTATGTGTTAACCATGAATGTCCCTTACTCAAACTCGTGTAATGGTCCATGTCAACCTAATATATCGCATATATAGGTTACTCAAATCATACGTTTCTTTCCATGTATATAAGTTCAGTCCTTTGCCGTACCTCGTACGGGCTTCCTCATGTCGTATTATCCTTGAAATCGTTTGGACTGTCACCCTTGTTCTAGCTAGGCTCTTCCATATGAATCATTGTTTGAACTACTAGGACTTACGCCACCTAGCACCACTAGGGATTACGCTTACCTATTGCACGCTTTCGTATTTCGGTTTGGGTTAAACCACCTAGGCCATTAGGGATTACGCTAACCCTCAACTGCGCCCTTTTCCCCACGCATTCATCGTGAATCGTTTTTCTATAACTGTATGCACATGTATCACATCGTGCCATCCGAGTCCTGTCACAGGGCAAAACAAGAAATACAAGACTCGGTCGGGAGCTTTAGATTTACCTGCCGATGCAGATACTAAGGTCTACTTTTCTACACGTGGCTATGGTCCCACGAGACCCCTCCCTCAACTAGTGAAAGGCAACACAAGAGAAAATCTTGCATGAGAACTACACTCCGGCCAGCCCACATCCTACGGCCTACCTCACCCATAATTAGATAGCAATTATGGTCTGTTGGGTGTTCCCTGCCTTTCCGTACGTACACGCTTGACTCAAGATGGTAGATGATCGACGAACTTGCTATCTCGGGCACCTTATGTATTCGTCGACTCACTGCTATCCACCCCAGTCTTTAGGTCGCTCGCATAGCAACCAAGGCATATTCTTGGTTCTTCTACTGCAGACCTCAACCTCTCGTGAGCCTAGTGTATTGACCTGGCAGCTCACAGAGGGATCCCAAGAATATCCTCACGTTCCCCGAAGCCGCTGCTTCGTTTCCCAGTTCGTTGGAGCCTTTATCTAAATCAGATAGCCTGCTCCTACACGCACACTTAAACGTTGGCCTAACGTATCAGGTTACTAATCTATCTAAGAAATGGTCCAAATTTCCTTGACTAAGAATTATTACTTAGTTTCCCTTAACTAAGGTTTACCACTTAGCCTTATTTCCATAATCCTTGTTAACTATGGTTATTTACCAAATCCTCCGAATTAGGGTTTATCTAATGGGTTAAGTGTCACTTAAGTTCATAACTTAGCCCATCTACAAACCATGTCAAAATTGGCTAAGTATCCAAGTCCAAGACTTAACCCTACAAACCATGTGTCATGTTGGCTAAGTATATTAAGCAATCCATAACTTAACCTCGTCTAATTATCATTTTAGATTGGTTAATTATATAAATTAACTTGACCTTGTCAAATTACCGAGTCAAATCGGTCAAGCGTATTCAAGTGATTCGTGACTTAGCCTTATCATGTTTTCACGTTAGATTGGTTAAGTATAGGTCACTTAACCACATCAAACTAACGAGTTAGATTGGTTAAGTTTAGTTTACTTAACCACATCAAATTAACGAGTTAGATTGGTTAAGTTTAGGTCACTTAACCACATCAAATTAACGAGTTAGACTGGTTAAGTTTAGGTCACTTAACCACATCAAATATTCATGTATAATTGGTTAAGTATAAGTTGCTTAACCTCATTAAATTATCATGTTAAGTTGGTTAAGTATTGGTTACTTACCCTCATTGAATTACCAAGTTTAAATTGGTTAAGTGTTTAACTTAACCCCATCGAATTACCGTGTTTAGATTAGTTAAGTGTGGATTACTTAACCCCATCTAATTACCGTGGTTAGGTTAGTTAAGTCTTAATTACTTAACCTCATCTAATTACCCAGTCGGATTAGTTAAGTGTAAATTACTTAACCCCATCCCCTAATCATCTTGCATGGTTAAGTGTCATTAAGGAAATCAAGCCCGGTCCCACTTAACCTACCCATTCGTGTCATATCGGTTAAGTGTCATTAGTCAAATTTACTTAACCTTATCATGTGGCATTAATTTAATTAATGCACTCTTAACCTCTCACATTAGACCTTGTTGTGGTTACTAGTTAAGCCGGGCGGGTCCGGGTAGATTTACACCACAACCTAGTCTAACCTCGGGTCTTAAGCGCGACATGACCAACTTCTCACATTGGGTCCTATTGTTTGCAACTACTAGTTAGGCCGGTCGGTTCCGGGTAGTTTTACATTGCAAACTCAACCCAACCTCGAGTTGGCCACACTTATATTATCTAAGTTCATCATGTTTCCAAAACATGTTACAAGTTTTCAAGCATTTGGGTAGACCTAACTTAATAGGTAAATTCCCAAAGGGTAGACCTAACTTAATAAGTAAATTCCCAAGCTCATGTTTTTATGCATACTTACATGTCAACTTTCATGTTATCTTTCAAGTCATATTTTCAAGTATAAACACATGTCATATTCAAGTTAAGATTTCGCGACATGTTCATGTTTATCTAACTACCCAAAATCGTATTTTCTCTTAAGTAAAAGTGAGTCAACATAGTAGGTATACTATGGCTACATGTAGACCCCAAAACATGCACGATGCCACAAAAGGGATTGGCTCCAAACATGCATGGCGTCATAAGGGGGTTTGGCCTTAAAACATGCATGATAGAGTCATATAGGGATTGACCATAAGCATGCATACTATCATATAGGATTTGGCCACAAACTTGCATAATATCATAAGGAGGTTTTGCCACCAACATGCATGAAACATAAGGGGTTTGTGTTCATATGCATGCATAAGCCCCAAGGTCAAGTATTTGCCTATGTTTCACAAGTCAAATGGTTCCCAAAGGTTCATGCAAATCTTCCATAGACAAAGATCCAAACTTGCAAGATAAACTAGGCTAAACATAACATGAGTGACATGATTAAGTTGCTACATCTTAGTCTAAGGTCATAGATCATAGAAAAGAGACAAAGTTAGGTTCACATACATGCATACTTATGTTTTATCTCATTTTATCCCATGCCAACATTAAAACTACCGTTTTGATCCAAAAGTAGCTAGAACTTACTTAGGCAAGGCTTAGAAAAGGGGTCATGCATCATCTTGACGAAGAAAGGTGGCTCCTTTGAAGAGGAACCTTCATGAAACTCACATAGTAATGTTGATTTGGCCTCTATTTGGTGTAGCAAGCTTGCACCTTTTGATTTGAACCCGACTTGAATGCATAGGCTCTAGGGATTTGAGATGGAGGCCATGAGAGTAGAAATTTGGCCATAGTTTAGTTACATGAGTGAATAATGAGGGTTTAGGGGTAGGTTTAGGGTCTTTTTATAGAGATTAGGATAGTTTTAGGCCCTTAGATTAACCCTAGGACCAACCTGAACCATCAGATTTCAAACCAGGTCCCAAAAACCTAGCCAAGATAGAAAATAGGTGCACCAGGCCAGAATCAGCCGACAGGGCAAGTCGACAGCCCTGTCGACTTGCCTGTCGACATGCCTGTCGACATGCAAGTCGACAGTCCTGTCGACAGCCCAGTCGACTTGTCTGGGCGGGAATTTTCCCGCCTGGCCCCATTTCTGCATGTTTCGAAATTCAAATTTCCCGAAGACTTCTTTGGGCCTTAACCGGGTCATACGGACTCCGATTTTCGAAAACTCGGACTCTATTTCGCGTATTTTTCCGAGACGAACGCAATGGCATAGCCCGTTTCACTTGATTCAGAATTTAAAATTAAATTCTGCCTTGATTCTCGTCTTACCCATGTTATCGAAATACGGGTTGTTACATCCTGAAACCTTTGCAGCGGATCGGAGATGCCCTCTATTCGACCACCTTATGTCTGCTACCCAGAAACTGCTCTACCGGTCAGAGGAAGACCTATTCTACCGCCTGGAATATCGAAGCAGGTTCCCCCATGTACCCACGATCCTGATGTGTTGTTTTCACTATGGCACATTCAAAACCGAAATTCATGGGTTGGGAGTCACGTCATACTCAAACACGCCTGCATTCTCTGCATATAAATACGCCTAGACTATACACTTGGACGGATCTTTTGGCACTCTGCATATTCCAACTCCACCATTATCAGTGTTTCTCTCTTTTATTCAGATTGTGCTCTAGATGATTAAGTATAATTTCATATATTTTGAGAGATATTCTATTGTAATTATGAGGTTGAGTGACTATCTACATTGCACTTGTACTCAACAAAAGAATTATAAAGTGGATGCAGGCTCGTTAACGTTGAACCATTATAAATCTTGCGTGTCTACTATTTTTTTAAATCTATTTCTGGATTATAATTCTCTACAATTTCTAGTCAATTGGGTGTTAGAACTACTTTTGGGTCTAACATTTTGGTGCTTTCACTGAGAATGTTGAATTCACAGCTTTTCGGATTGGCATTCTATTATTTGGATCTTCAAGTCCAAAGAGATAATTCGTATTTCTACCATTTTTGAAGTTTTCATTGATTTCAATGGGTTTAGACTCCATGGCTCCAAGGAAAGGTAAGGAACCGCAAACCTCCCGAGCCAACAAGACAAATGAAGATCAGCAAAGAGGCACGCAAATTCTCAACACAACCGGATCGCAGGGGACCGGGTCGGGTCCGAACCAACTCGATGGTGTTGTCACGATCCAGACTCAGGGTACTTCTCCGACCCGAGCCGATGATGCATCCTCGACTCAACCCGATGGGGCCACAATGAACCGATCCAATGCTGAAGTCGAGACTCAACCGATAAGGCCGACCCGAATGCAATTGATGCCGGTGTTTCTACTTGAGCCGATACAAATGCTCTAACTTCAGAAGCAACGACCAGTAATCAACCACTTGCATCTGCCCCTGTCTCGCAGATTGATTTAGCGCGCTTGATTTCTGTGATGGGGAAAATGAACGAAGCTTTAGAGGCCCAAAGACCCGTTAGTGCCGCAATCCAAGAAAACATGAATGCAATGAATAGGCAGATGGATGAACTTCATAAGCAGAGAACACCTTCTTCAACTCGTCGCCTAGCCATAGACTACTCATCCTCCTCGGAAGAAAATGTGATACCTCCAAGAAGGCCATATGAAAGACCCAAGAAACTTGAACAATTGACATTTGGCTCACTGGGATCTCATGTAGATGCAGCCCGTCGTTTGGCTCCCAATAATCTTAGCCTGGCAGAACGGATGTTGTCGCCAATGCGTGGATCTCATGTTCTACCCAGTGATCCAGACATTTCCTATCCTACCCAAGGCCAACCTCCTTCAATCCACTCGTCCCATGAACGGCTGGGAGCGTAGAGAGCAAGGAAGCTCTGCTCCTACAAGAAACTAGAGGCTGTCTCCTGGCGTAGGAAATGGAAGAGCAAGAAGTGTTGAACCTGAGCCTACGTTAACCAATGCTGAAGTGGAAGCTATGGTACGTCAAATTATGAATGATAGCATAGGTTACACAAATGAATACTGGGGCATTGATCGCAGCTATACACATTTCACCGACGACATACAAGTTGTCCAGTACCCGAGGCGATTCAATCTACCTACCATGGACCGATATGGAGGAAGGACTGATCCAAGACAACATATAATTACATACTCCTGGTACATGAACGTAGTGGCGGCTACTGATGCAGTGAAGTGCAAGGCTTTCTCAATATAACTTGAAGATGTGGTGCTGATGTGGTTTACCTGGCTTCCACCTCGATCAATTTCCAGCTTCAAAGAGCTAAGTGAGAGCTTAATGAATCAGTTTCGACTTCATGCCCAAAAATCCAAGAACGTTATCGAGCTTTCTATAATCAAACAAGCTCTCGGGAAAATTATGAAATCGTACCTGGACCGTTTCAATCTGGTAGTCACAGAAGTGATCAATGCCACGAGCACACCATATTGATGGCACTGATAGATGGACTCGATAAAGACATTGAATTTGGGAGGTGCTTGGCTGGAAAACTACCGTTAACAAGAGAGTTGTTTTATGAGAAGGCTAACATTCGTCTACGACGAAAAGAGATATATGCCAACTGGAGAAGAAGGTCCGATGATACCCTAAGGGAAGACATCCAAAGCAATGTCACCATCAAGAAGTTTGGTGACAGTGCATGGAAAGTTAAAGTGAATGTCGGTAACAAGAGTAGAAAAAATGGCTGTCAAGGTGGTAATGGCAACAAGAGAAGCAGGAATCGAAGAAACGACCCCAAAAGGAGGCCTAAATTCCATCCCTTCGAGAATTACGCGCCACTGAAAGATTCCTTGGAGAACATATATTTGCATACCATCAATGTTTTCCAATATAAAAAGTTTCCACCGAGAGACTCGACTGAAAAAGAATGTGAGATCGCGAAGTTTTTTTTTATTCCAAAGACTTATGGCCACTCTACAAATGAGCGCCGCCACTTAAGAGATGTTGTAGAGAAACTGCTTCGAGCAGGGAAATTGGACGAGTATAAAGTTGCCCATAGAGATAGGGGTAAGGAGGATCGACTCCAAATCAGAATCAACCTTCCCCTAGGCCTACTGCCCAGCAGAAAGGGAAAGGGATAGTCATCAACATCATGATCAGAGGACCGCATCTAGGTGGATTTAGTAATAAAGCAATGGAATAGTACATCAATGACGCTAAGCATCCAGAAGTGGGAGAGTGCAGTTCTCTCGACGATACTACTCCCACGAAGCAATAGAAGACGATGACAGATGATGTTATTTTCAGAGAAAGAGAAAGTGTGGGGGTAGAGACTCCGAGTGTTGACCCATTGGTGATTACTACTACCATTGGTCCAGCTCTAGTACGGAAAGTCCTTGTTGATTGCGGGAGTTTCGTCAATAATCTATTCAAGAAGGCCTTCGAGCAGATGAAATTGGAGGCAAAATATTTGAAGCCATGTAAAGGATTGATTTGTGGCTCCAACGACTCAATAACGACTCTAATGGAGTAGCGGAATTGTTGGTGGGGCTTGAAGTAGGAGAGAGAGTGTGTATGTTTCCATTTGCCGTTTTGGATATTGATTCACCATACAACTCCTTTTTGGGTAGACCGGCTCTCGCGAAATTCAGGGTCTATATTGCGCCCTAGTGTTTATTGTTAAAATTCCCAACCGAAGCCGGAGTAGGAATGGTCCGTAGTGACCAAGTTAACGGAAGAGCCTGTTACACAGATGAATTGAAAATACTACACAACGAAAATAACATAGAACCGAAGAGTACCTCCCCTCTTGCGAAAAAAGGTTCAACATAGCAAGTAAAGGAGATATTGTCGATTGAGCTGCCCAATGATCTGCCCGAAGACATAGACCCCAGACAGAATAAGGATTCGGAATGCAGAAGGGCGACACCTAATGAAGCGACCGTAGAAATTCCGATCGACGACAACGACTCGACAAAGGTCTTGAAGATCGGATCTCATTTAGACCCTCTCTAAATGCGAGAGTTGATAGATTTTCCGCGGGCGAACCTGGATGTGTTCGCTTGTATCCATTCCGATATGTGTGGAATTTCACCATCAATTATGAGTCATTCGTTAAGCGTAAACCAGAAGTACCCTCCTGTGAAGAAGAAAAGGCGTATGTTGGTTGCCTTAGAAGAGGAAGTAGAGAAATTGAGAGATAACAGATTAATCAGAGACGCTACATATCCTGACTGGATATCGAACCCCATTCTTGTCAAGAAAGCAAATGGAAAATGGCATACATGCATTAATTTTTCAGATCTGAACAAAGCCTACACAAAGGACAACTTCCCATTGCCAAGAATTGATCATTTGGTGGACTCAATGGTGGGACACGAACTCCTCTCTTTCATGGATGCATGCTCGGGTTACAACCAGATTCCCATGCACATGCCAAATCAAGAGCATTCTGGTTTCATCGCGGACCTCGGATTGTACTGTTACATGGTAATGCCATTCAGATTGAAGAACGTCGGAGCAACGTATCAGCGCTTAGTGAATCGTATGTTCTACAATCAAACAGGGAAGTCCATGGAAGTTTATGTGGATGATATGCTTGTAAATTCTAAGAAATCGTTCGACCACACAATAGATTTGGCTGGGATGTTTGATATCCTTAGACTCTATTGATTGAAGTTTAACTCGTTAAAGTGCTCATTCGAAGTCACGTCAGGAAAATTCCTTCATTTCATCGTCATCTCACGCAGAATTGAAATTAATCCTGGCCAGATTACCGCAATCAGGAACATTAGCGAGCCATGAAAGATCAGAGATGTATAGAGCTTAGCAGGTTTAATTCTAAAGCCACTGACAAGTGAGTTCCCTTCTTCAAATTAATAAAAAGAGGGAAACGCAACTTTGAGTAGACCCCAGATTGCATTGAAGCCTTCTAGAACCTGCTGCATCTTTTAGAGAAGCCCCCGATATTGCCTAAGCCGGTGGATCATGAAGATTTATTTGTATACTTGGCGGTGTAGTCACGTGCTATCAGCTCAGTACTTGTGCACGAAGTAGATAAAATTCAAAGACCAGTGTACTATGCGAGCAAGAAATTGGCAGTAGCGGAACACAATTACCCAAAGATAGAAAAGCTTGCTTATAGCCTATTGATTGTCTCCAAAAAGCTTCACCACTATTTCCAAGCTCACCCGATTGTTATATACACCGATCAACCACATCGACAGGTCCTGCAGCGACCTGAACCATCAAGAAGATTGATCAAATTAACATAGAGCTAAGTCAGTTTGACCTCAATTTCCTCCCCAGAAAGTCCATACGGGGCAAGCTTTAGCTGACTTTATCACTGAACTCACAATTCCCAAGGAAGACGTACTATATGAAGAATTAGTCACCTCAAAACAGAAGCTAGAATTTAGCACTTGGAAGTTATATATAGACGGTGCTAAGAATGAACGACGGTCTGGCGCCAGAGTTGTATTGATGACTCCTGAACGACGGTCGATTTATTACGCTCTATGATTGGAATTTCCCGCTACTAACAATGATTCTGAATACAAGGCCCTGATTACCGGGTTGTGACTCGCTAAGGAGTTGGGAGTAGAGGCGTTGGATATCTTTTGTGACTCTCGGATTTTTGTTTGTCAGGGTCGAAAGGAATTTCAGACAAAGGTACCTCGACTCACAGCCTACCTAAAAAAGGTAGAGGAGTTATTCGACAGCCTAGAGAATTACAACATATCCCACATTCTACAAACAGAGAATCAAAAAGAGGATAAGTTGGCTCAGTTAGCAAGCTTCGATAACCCAGAAGAAACATAGGTGGTCCTGATCGAGATACTAGAAACTCCAAGCATCAATCAAATGGAATTTGATCCAGTGCTGGGGACCGAGGCAGAGAGAGTCATGGATGACACCAATAAAGAACTTTTTGCAGAGCAGAACACTCCTGACAAAAAAGAGTGAGAAACACGCTATTATTTGTAAAGCTTCGAAATACGTCATGTAGGGCAAAATTCTTTACTGACAAGGATTTTCCGTACCATGACAACATCAAACGTGTGTTGAGAGGAGTACACGAAGGTGAGTGTGGAGATCACACCGGAGGTCAAACGTTGGGAAAAAAAGGTATTGCGGTACGACTACCTTTGGCCTACCATAAATTAGGATGCAGCAGATTATTCACGATGCTGCGAAAGATGCTAGAAATTTGCAAAGATTCCCAGAGCGCCTCCCAGTCAACTCAAATCAATGGTGATCCTATGGCCCTTCCCCGTATGGGGAATTAACATCATTGGAAGCCTACCTATCGCCAAAGGTGGGGCAAAGTACGCAATCATGACTCTGGATTACTCTACAAAATAGGCGGAAGCTGAACCATTGACCAAGATCACAACAAAGCAGGTGATTAAATTTATTATCAGAAACATCATTTGCCGATTTGGGATCCCCAAAGTCATCATAACTGACAACGGAACCCAGTTCGACATCACTCAATTCAGAGATTTCTTCCAAAAACACAGAATCAACAAGAAATACATCGATGTAGCACACCCGCAATCGAATGGGCAAGTCTAAGTAGTAAACAAAATAATTAAGTCCAATCTAAAGAAATGACTGAAGCAGGCAAAGGCCATGTGGGTCGATGAATTGCCCTTAGCGTTATAGGCTTAAAGAACGACCTACAAATCAGCTACTAGTCACACCCCTTTCTCACTCTCATTCGGATCAGATGTTATCATTCCAGTGGAATTGGAAGTCCCCTCTCACAAAATAACATATTATGATCCGATGACGAACAAAGCGATTCTCCTTGAGACCTTGGACATGATTGAGGAAAAAGGGATGAAAAAGATTTACGTGCTTTGAGGCACAGACAACGGGTCGCTCGCTACTCAACAGGAAGGTTCGACCCCAAACCTTTGATCCTGGAGATTAGGTTTTGAAGCTCGTCTTCCCGACTCCCGTTTTTCTGAGTCCGAGATGGGAAGGAACACATGTCATGGAATGGAAACTTGATGAAGGAGCTTTCAAATTAACGACCGTAGATGGCGATGAAATCTCCATAGCGTGGAATGCCCAGCATCTGCGACACTATTTGACTTGATATGGTACTGATTCTTTTGTTATGTAAACTATGTAAAAAGGCACGACTTGCCTAAAACAGTTTAGTTGATATAAACAAAAGATAATAAAGTGGACGTGGGCTATGATCTGGCCGAACCACAATAAAAAAAGGCATGTCGTTTATTTTTCCTGCATTTATTTTTCCGTGTCCTATGACTGTTTTGATCTTTGTGTGAAGCATGAAGTAGGAATTAAAATCGAGTGAGAGAATAACACTCGAATCGGGGGAATCTCGCTATTGGAATTAGAGTGTAGAAGGAAAACCAGGGTGAATGGTATGATTATTTGTGTGATCAACTCAAACTCTATCAATCTGAGAGTTAGTATAAAAGTAGGCATGACTGGTGCACCGTGATTAAAGACTGCCTTAACCGCACTCTAACCTAGGCATATGATAGAATAGTATAAAGGAGCTCGGATCAAGTGTCAAAGAAATGGGTCCCTACCCCACTAAAGTATTGGGGACAAGATTGAAAGCTGAGTCTTTACTCCCCAATGAAGGATTAGGGGTAATAGAAGGTTGATCCTAATCAATCCCGAATAAGTCCTGGCCAGGCATTTTATTCATGATTGATTGGGAGAATACACATATCACACCAGTATTATAATTGTGACATTTTATTTAGGACCTAGCACAACTACAAAAATGAGAATTTTCAACACTAACGTGTGTGCGTTGAATGAAAAGTGTGGCAAAAGTAATTCTTTCTTTGATCTTCTGCAATATTATTCATATGTTGTTGCATTTGACGTGAATGCACAGTGGCAGTTGGAATTCTAGTGCTATGAAGTACAACACTGGTTCAAAGCGTAGCTTTACATAAATACAATCCAGGTAGGCAATCCGCGTTATCAGAATAAACAAATAAATAGCCATAGATGATGATTAATCTAACGGTTCAAACTGATCCCAACTTCAGTTATGTTAAATTTTGGCATGACGTTTCCCCCTTCACGAAATACTTCCCCCTAAAACAAATTTCTCCCTCTTACTCTTCTTTCTCTACGAAATCCGTCCACAAACACCTCCAAAACACCTTTGATTGCTACTCTACCTCCGATCACAAACTATATACCTCCGATTGATCCTATTTTACAAACTTTACACCTCCGATTTGGATCATTTAGGACAATTATAGTTAGTAAGGGATTCATTATTTGGGTTTTGTTTAGGTGATTTCATCTCTAACTTATTTTGGTTTACATTCAAAGTCCATGTGTGATTTGGGTATACCGATTGCCTTAAATTAGGTTTTTGCTGCTCATTTTTAATTGAATGTTTATATATTTGGGGTTTTTATCTGAATATTTCGAGTTTTTTATACCTGAAGTGTTGTATTTATATGTTTGCATGTGTTGAAATTGTGCAAGTTTTGTATTTTTATGTTTGCCAAACCATTGATGTATTGGTAAATAAATTAATACTGACTTACTATGTTTAAATGTCAAATTGCGAAAAGTATAAACAAACTTTAGAGAACAAAAGAAACAAGAAATCCAGTTTAATTGTTTAAATGTCTATTCTTGTCTGTAGTTAAATAATGCATATTTCTCTTCCTACATCATATGACTATGAGGATACCCTTGGCATGGGTGATCTAGGACTGTCAAAGCCATCATCACCGGAAACTCCTATTGATTTCTATATAGAAATGCAAGAAAGGAACTGTGACGATTTGCGCGAGTATGAACTAGAGCAAGAAGAACTCTGAAGACAAAAGTAAGAACAAGAACGACGTGAAGAAAAGGCAATGCGATGGCAAAGTCGTGATGCCTTGTGTCGTCAGCATCAAAACAACCAAGTGGTTAACGAACAATAAGTTGACTCACTAATCATAATGTGTATGTGGGTATGCCACTGTAGAAGATGTTGTTTCGATTGGATTTAACATTGGTCATCGTTATTTTAGATGTCATGTTTATCCCACAGGGTGTACCTTTTGGCAGTGGATTGACCACTAGCTTCCAAGTCGAGCCGTTGAGTATGCAAATGAGTTACAACATCAACTTACAACACTGTAAAATCGATTTATTGGTTTTCGAACTGAAATCAGTAGACTTAACGACCAGCTTCAAGGGCAAAACATTAGAAGTCAAAATTAAATTATTGTATTGTTCTTTTTATTAGGTACAACTGTATAATCTTTGTATCACATGTATATTCTTTGCATTTGTACAATTTTGTTTTGGTGCGGCCATGTAATATTATGAATTTGTGTTCAGTATCTTAGTTGCTTACTTTATGTATTCTCCTGATGATTCCATATTAAAAGTTACTGACAATTCAAATCAAAACAATCGCGGATTTGGCCACACACTGATTTTACCACACTGATTATGTATATTTGTAAATTATTAACTTACTGTGTTTTTATTTCAAATTTAATCAAACCTTACAGGTAGCTCATGTTCGTGTCTTGAAACTGTTAGTGGTATCAAATTTAGTCTTAATAGGCCGTGGTTAGATTGTGGCAATGGATAATGAGTATTACATATGGATAGGACTTCGAGATCGAGTGAAAAATATGTAAGATGAGTACAAAATTTTCTAAGAAATTCATTTCCTATTTATAAAGTAGGTGATGATATGAAGTGCGCCTACAAAAAATGTACATAACGTAATTGGTATTATGAAAATGTCATATACGATCATCTTATTATTAATGGTACTTCTCCAGTACATACTGGTAAATTTGTGAGGTTTCACGGACGAAATTAATAGGTGTTGATGACCATATGGGTTGTGAAACGGAGATGGATTTTGAGGATAATTTAGATGTGATGTTCAAATGTGCGGGTTACAAATTTGATCAAAATCCAGGGGACTTTGAAGTAGAACCAAATCCAAAGGCTGAGAAATTTTATCGGCATGATAAAGAAGGAAAACAACCGTTATATCCTAGCTGCACTAAATTTTCTCGACTAAGTTTCTTGATCCGGCTTTATCATTTAAAGTGCGCTTATGGAATTAACAAGTCTGCGTTTGGGGAATTACTAAAGCTTATAAAAAAAGCCTTTCTTGATACCCAACTACCTTTGTCTTCCTATGCGGAAAAGAGTGTCATTAAGGATTTTGGTCTTAACTACCAAAAATACATGCCTGCCCAAACAATTGCATGTTAAATTGGGCGGAGAATAAAGATAAAGAGGCTTGTGACACTGGTGGGTTTTCGAGGTGGGTTGTAAAAGAAAATGAAGACATCGCTGATAGTAAAGATTCACCAAAGTCGATTCCCAAAGTGTCGGCAAATGTTATGAGGTACTTTGTGCTAAGACCAAGGTTACTAAGCTGTTTATGTGCAAAGAATTTTCCAAACTTATGAGATGACACCAAGCGGATCAAAAATAAAATGGAAAACAAAGACATCTGGCTGATGGTTTGGCATGGAAGATGATGGATGCTCGCTATCCTGATTTTTCATCAAAAAATCATAATGTTAGATTAGGTCTAGCATCTGATGGATTTAATCCATATCGTTCAATGAGTTCAACTTATATTACATGCCTAATTGTGTTAGTAAACTACATCTTCGGCCTTAGTTATGTATGAAACAATAGAATTTGATTCTTTCGACATTAATATCTCGTCCAGATCCTCCAAAGAATAGCATTGACATATATATGCAGCCATTATTTGCGGAATTGAAAGAGTTATGGAATGTTGGATTCGAAACTTATGATTCCTTGACTGATGGGTATTTGAATTTACGTGCAAAAGTTTTATGGGCCATTAGTGATTTCAAAGATATTCCATGTTGTTAGGTTAGAGTACGAAGGGGAAACTAGCGTGTCTAATATGCCATTTTGAATCCTTTTCAAATTATTTGAAGCATAGCAAAAAAAAGTGTTATATGTACCATAGAAAGTTTCTAGATCCGACATATAAGTGGAGGCTGGATAAGAGGACATTTAATGGTGAAATTGAAACGGGAAGAATTCCAGAAATATTATCAGAAAAAATATTGAAGAGTTATTACGGGGGTACAAAAATCAATTTCGGGATAAGATAAGAAAACAGGTAAAAGTGATAGCCCTTTTAAAAAACGGTTAGTACTTTTTGACTTACCATATCAGTGTCATAGTCCGCTTCCACATAATCTGGATGCCATGCACATAGAGAAGAACATATGCGACAAAATATTAGGTACTTTACTAAATATACTTCGCATGTTGAAGGATCACCAAAACGCTCATTTGGATTTATAGAAGTTGGGCATAAGGAAGGCCCTTCATCCTGTTGAATGTAGTGATGGAAAACATGTTGAAATTAGAGTTGCAATATTTGATATGACAAATAAGGAAAAAGAAATCTTTTGCTCTGTATTGAAGAACGACAAACTGTCCCACGGTTGTGCCTTGAATGTTAGTCAGTATGTGCACATAAAAGAGAGAACAGTTGTGGGATATTAGAGCCATGATGCTCATTTCATAATCCACTATTTGTTAAAATTTGCCGTGATGAAAGCGTCAAAAATCGAGATTGCGTTATCAGTGATCAAATTTAGTGCATTCCTTAGAAGACTATAAAGCAAGGTTATCGAAGTGGATGATATCAAGAGGTTGCAAAAAGAAATTGTCGAGACACTTTGTCATTTTGAAATGATTTTTCCATAGACTTTTTTCGATATAATCGTACACTTGCCTATTCACTTATGCAGAGAAATCCAATACAGCGGGCCTGAACACGTTAGATGTATGTATCCAATTGAGTGATATCTAGGAAAGTTGAAATCTTATGTTCGAAATAGAAACAGACCAGAAGGTTTCATTACAAAAGGTTACTTGGAAGAAGAGTGTGTGACCTTCTTTTCAAGATTATTAAGCGTTGATGGTGGAACAGATAACATGTCGATTGATTTTGGAAGATGTCCAACAGATTTGGAATGTCATTTCGGAACAAAGAAGAATAAAGATTGAAAGATGTTCAATTTGAAAGATGCATATTGGAATGCAACACATCGCTATATTCCGTTCAATTCCGGTAATAAAGAAATTGAGAGTTTGATCGAGTAAGTTCTTAAGTTCCTATATCATTTTCCTTACTATAAATTAATATCTGCATTTCGTAGTTTTTTGACCTAAATTATTATTTAGGGTTCATCGAGCTTTTGTTGATTATCTTGCAAATCCAAGAAGATACAAGAGGGAATGAAAACATTTTGAATAGTTTTGGAATTGGCTAAAAAATGAGGTTCAGAAAAAGGACAATATTTCAAGAGATTTAGAGGTGTTTGCATTAGGTCCTAATCGAGTAGGTAAGAAGTTTACCAGTTATGTAATAAATGGATATAAAATCCATACAAAATTTAGAGATTCTCGATGTACCACAAAAAATAGTGGTGTATTTTTGATTGCCAAAATCACCAGCTTTGCAAGTTCGAAAGACCAAAACCCAATAGTTGGTGATGTCAATTACTACGGATCAATCGAGGAAATTTTTGAGCTTGATTATTGGGGAGCTTTCACAGGGGTCCTTTTTAAGTGTTGTTGGTACCAAGAGTAAAAAGATTCATATGGTCTTACTCGAGTAAATTTTAGTGAGCCATAAAATTGACCCTTATGTCCTGTCTTCGCAAGTGCAGCAAGTATTTTATGTGAAAGATGCAGTTGAAAAGAATAGTCATTACGTTATTCAAAAATTGTCGTGAGATTGGTGTGATACTAAAAATCAGAGTGTAATGGAAGAAGGCATAAGGAGTCCGCATTTACATGATATTGGCACAGGTGGTGAACTAGAACCAGAAATTATTGATGGGGGTTGGATTAGGGATGATGTCCCCATAATACAACTAGAAATAAAACTAGAAACGAAAGTTCCTCCTGTTTCGTCGCCTTAGGACTAAAAATTCCTAGTTGTTATTGCTTCATTTTGGTCTAATCTGTTGTCTAATTTATGTTGTATTTGGCAAATATTTTTTAGCTATAAATTATTATCTTTGATTAATGCATTCGACACTCTTTTTTTATAATGCAATTTACACTGTTCACATGTTTTATGATTTAATGTCTTTCTTTACTGTCATCTAAATTTGTTATAGTCCAAAATGTTAATTGTTGTTTTTTGTCCACTTTAGCATGCATGTACTTTGTTCCAATGTATTCATTTTGTACAGGATGGGTGAACTTATAAATATCTGGCTGCACCATGATGAAGAGTTTCAAAGGACATGTTACGTGGGTGGAAAATCCTTCTTAGTAAAATAATATGACGTAGACTGCTTTTCTTACAGTGTGCTTAAGGAGTTTGTTAAAGATTGCCTCCAGTACACTGAAATATGAGGAGTCTATGTCCGCAAAGAAAGAGGGGTGGCAGCAGCTGATATTGAATGACAAGGATGTAAACGAAAATGTAGAGGGCTGCAACAAGGAAGAAGTAGACTTTTACATTGACAACGCCGTTGACAAAGACAGTGAGCGGTTGATTCAACTATAGCCACATGTAATCATACGATCAAGGAAAAACAAAATTCAAGGTATATATGTCTATGTAATGTAGATCCATTCTTATACACACACACATATGTGTGTGTGTGAAGAATTATGAAGGCCACTGTTTATTTTTTTTATTGTTACAGGTTCGGTTAAGAAACCGGCTGTAAAGCGCAAGTACATTACCGCATATAAACTTTAGCAACAACGCAAAATGATGAAAAACAATCTAACTCAAGTGGGTCAAAAGAAGCTATTACCGGAGCCTGATATGAATAATGGTGAAGAAGATGTTACTGTGACGGGCAAAGGAACCAGGAGGAAATTAAATGTATAAAATGAAACAGATAATGATAATGATACTCTAGAGAATGAAGCTAGTGTTGAGGTAATTTTCAATTACCATTTCAGTTTAATTAATCAGGTTTTCTCACGATTGTTTATAAAAATTCGGCACACAAAAGCAAGAACTTCATTTTAGTATTTTTCCAATATTGTGTCAATTTCTTATTCTGATCATGAAGGCCGCATCTAATTTAAGTAGCTATGGGTTCTTTGTGCCTGCATTCCATTGAAAATGCAAGAACTGTATATATGTAGACTCTATTTGATTAACTAGCTTAGATTTATCATCGATGGTAAATAATAATGCTAATCTACTTGCAGTTCTCATAACCACCGGTGTTGAAAAAGTATGAACAAGACCGAATCGGGCGTATGTAAGAAAATGATGGAGTTAGTAGATCACTTTGGGTGCCTCTGTTGGTTGATAGTATGAAAGAGGCTGCAACACGAAATAGGAAAGAAAAAGGTAAAGGTATTGATGGACGTGATGAATCCATCCTGGAAAATGATGTTGAAGATGACTGTGATGATTCACTGGATTCAGAGGTATAAAAAAGTTACTTGTTTACTACTTATTGTCTTTGCCTTTATAAGTGTAAAAAATTTCAAACTAAAAATCTTGAATTTCGAATTAACTATAGAGATTCAAAGTTGTTAAGTCAAAGCAACATTTATCTGGACCGAGAACTCATTCTCGAGCCAATGTAACCCTTGAAATTGAGGAAGCAATGACCCGCACTGAAACGACATGGATTTCGCCCGGGCCTAATCGATCGCTAAATCGACCAAGACCGTTCGAATCCCGTATACGCTAACTCTGAGCATACAACACATCAGAACAAATAACAGAATACTTCTATAAACATCATAATAATGTTACATCAGAGTACAGAATATACCAGAGTATATCAAAATATAATACAGCGGAAGATTAATTTACATTAAATGTAATACAATTCACAGCGGAAAATAAATAAAGTAACACAGTGGAAGACTATCAATGCTCTGGACACAGCTTTAAGCTTCAATCCAGAATCCTGCTCATATATCTGCAACACAAACTACTTGAATGCCCATGTGGAATAGAGGCACCCGAGTTTGCAAGCCAAAAGCAACTACAGGTCAGTCATGGGACTGGTGTGAGAAACTCTACAGTTAAAACTAACTTATTAAAATGATAAGGCAAATCACGGGACCACGCCGCTAACGCGGAACGGGTTTACCCCCTTGAATGCCATTGTATAAACAACAATCAATAGTTATGGATATACTATGCCTCAATCAACATGCAATATCCCAATCTACCCATTTGGATTAATCACCACACTTAGATTTTCCAAATCTAATTCAATTTACAGAAATTATTCCTTTGGACTTTATTTCCCGATTTCCTATTTCAAATCATTTGAAATACATATCTAACTTTCTATAACAAAGTAGATTTCACTTCGGGATCTCAAATCAAATCGTTTGGAAATATGAATTCCAAAACATAACAATGCATACAAACAAGTATGCAACCAAATATCGGGCTCCCCCTAGACAAGGCAAAGGGCACACACCTAAGCAACTCGATATATATATATATATATGTGTGTGTGTGTGTGTGTGTGTGTGTGTGTGTGCACCTCCCACACATGGAAGCATACACCACCCATACTTTTAGTCGTCCGGGTTACCCGAATCTCTAGCCACATACCAAATCATTTCATATCCCGAAGTAGAGAAAATCATTTCACAACATAATAATCACAAGTACTTTCAAAATATAGTACTTCACATCAGCAGTTCACATATATGATTAGTCACTATTAATCATATAACCTTTGAGCTCGTATGTCTCAAAGAAGGGTGTTTAGCAAGAGAATAAATTCTCCGCCACCAAACAGATATATTATCAATAGAAACTAATCGGATACGCGATGAACCACAATCTAAAACCATAATACATTTCTAAATCGTTTTAGGAACCATCGGGTTAGGCCTCAAAATCCTTTCTGTTTTATAAAAAAAAATATAAAACATTCCCTATCCAAAATCAGGAATATATTTCTTTTCACTCAAGTAAAACATCATTTCAAAATCATTCATTAAATTTGAAAAGAACACAACTCGCTAAACACCTTATAATCAAATCGTGAAGTGTTTCACAAGGCGTTAGCACATAGATATTCTTACCCAACCCAATGCTAACTGTAAAAGCATATTTTTCTCATAAACTGGTCGAGCACAATCCAAACAATCAATCAGTCCCATTTGACATTAAATATAAGGTTTTGAATAGAGATAGTATCGACTTATATTCAACATCAAATCCTGAAACCAACAGATATCATATCGGGAATAACGATATCGATATCTTCCAAATTCCCATCACAACATCCGTATAATCACGGAATCCAATATCGAAATATTCTGAATAATATTTCCATTCCAAACCATTCCAATTCATACATTGTAATATTCTGGTTATATTAAAACCATTTCAATCCAATTTATTTATTTAAAAATATTCAGATTATAGTTCTAGTTAATACTAGTTCATTTCGATAAAAATATATTTTTATCTTTACAAATGTGGAATTTTTCATCGTAATTCTTTCCAAATCATTTATTATGATTTTACACAAATTATCAATATTTTTAATAATTTCATCGAGGCTCGTACAGTCGATTTCCATCAACGGTCATCGAACTGCACTTACAGCGACCTTTTCCAATTTTGATTTGGACACAATTCCAAATCCTGCCATTAGATTTCTAATTTCTCATAAGATCTTTTCAATACGAACCCAACGGTTCTGGTTTTAGGAGAATCCGACGGTCGGATCTCCCGTAGCGTCCATTCGAAGTCTATGGTCGAAATTCGCGAACTACCGTGGCGCGGCGCATTCTATTCAGGCCATTATATATATATATATATTATATATAATTCGTCGATTCCAATTCAAAACGTATTTTATAAATCATTTTAAATTCATTTTAAAAACGATTTTCACTTCCATTTCAATTTCAAATCAAAATTGAATTTTCCATTACATGAAAATTTTATACATCTCAGATATATGTTAAAAATAATATTTTTAACAAACCAATATTTATCTCATTCACACTTCATAGATACATGTTTTTTTTCACCTTTCACATATATGTTTCATTTTCATTTCATATATATATTATTTTCACTTCATATATATATCGTTTTCACATCACATATATATCGTTTTCACATATCGTATATATATTGTTTTCACATTTCGTATATATATCGTTTTCACATTTCATATATATATCGTTTTCACATTTCCTATATATATCATTTTCACTTCATATATTTATCATTTTCACTTCATATATATATACATATATATATATATAATTTTCATTTTTAATATACATAATTCATTTCATATATATAATATTTTTCATTTCATATATATATAATTTTCACTTCTTATATATATAATTCATTTAATATATATTATATTTTTCATTTCATATATATACATATATAGTTTTCACTTCTTATATATATAATTTATTTCACATCATGATAAATTTTCACACAGAATACAATCAAACAAGTCGTTCATGGTCTGTGTACGACGGGAAGCAGTTCATATATGCAGTTATAAAATAAATAACTGTACAGAAATAATTTATAGTGAGAGAATTCTCACATTGGGATCCACTCGGTCAGTTTTGTCCGAATTGATGTCCGTTCGGATTTAAATCCACCTCAAATTCTGATTTTCTCATTTTCAGTCCTAGTCAGTTCCATGCTATAGCTCTCGTCAATGCGAGTCCAACGCATTTTGTTTCATCAAATTCTGACCTCATATGTCAAGTATATAGTAGTTTAAACATTGGTTACATTATTAGTATAATTAATTGTATAATTAATTATAATTACATCAGTTAATCTCCCCCCTTTAAACGGCTTCCTTCTTCATCGTTAATACCTGATACCGCAGAACCCAAAACGCGCAACCCCAATCCAAAATCGTCCATCACCGTGCTTGATTTTCCGATGTTCCAACACCATCACTCCGCAGCCCATAACGTCGGCTGCCACCACTGGGAAGACCCCCCAATTCGAAACCCCACCATGGTCAGAAAACGCATGAGAACCCGCCTCCTTTCAACTCAAAAATCGAGCTACTTGCTGCATGAATTTTGATCAAAACTGGTGGACTTGTAGATCTCACTTAGTTCTTCAAAATTTGCTTTATAATCACTAGCTAATTCGCAATAGGTTTGAAGAAATTAAAGCTCCAAATTCCGAAAATTTGAACCCTAGAAGAGCCCTGGCGGCGGCTTGAACGGATAGTGGAGGATTAGGTTTTCTTTTGACCGGTCAAATGAGTATTTATAAGGGTATATTTTATTATTTGATTCAGTTTGATTTTTTAAAGGTGAATTTCCTATTCGAACTCCAAACGAATCTCAATGATTGTCGCCCCTAGCTAAATACCCCCATTCCGAACACAATAGGATATATTTCGTAAGCCAATTCTAATGTTTTGATCAGTTTTCATCAAAATTAAAATATAAATCACTATATATTGAATTTAAACATACATTTTAATTTACCTTGGCTACATACTGACTCTAAAAATTCCAGAAAAATAAATCTAGCAATGTTTTGACGATACGGTCCCAACAAAACTAGTTTCATTGAATTCCGAGA
Source organism: Allium sativum (assembly GCA_030737875.1). NCBI lineage: Eukaryota > Viridiplantae > Streptophyta > Magnoliopsida > Asparagales > Amaryllidaceae > Allium > Allium sativum. Next base: position 80,885,645 of record CM060909.1, read on the forward strand.
CCGTTTAAAAAATGGCCATTTTCTGGTCGATCGAAATTGACTAAAGCTGTTAAAAAACGTTTTCTTTTGCCACGCTCACATATTGATTTCAAAAATTATGGAAATTTGAATCTAGAAATAATTAGACATTCCGGTTCCAACAAAAGTGGTTTCGTCGAAAACAGAGGTCATTTGCAAAATGACTAAATTTAAGGGCTTTTATATATATTAAAATATATATAAATTCCACAGCGGCTTTTCTGAATCCTAAACTGGACGTAATTTTCAATTTATTAAACAAAATTTCAGTTTCTTACATCCATTAGAAAGATATAGTTAAACAGATTCAAATATTTCTTGTTTCATCCAATTCTGACTTAAAACGAATCCTGTATATTCATTTGAAATTCGAAATCGAATTTTCAAACTACCGCGCCATTTTCGATTCCTTTTATAATTAAAAATAAATATTTATATTCTAACGACGATCTATATTAATATATATACTTCTAATTCTATTCAAAATAAATTTCTCGTCGTTAATATTTAAAATACTACATTTTAAATGTTCTAAATTCATTAAAATCGCCAAAATAAAAATTTTAAATTCGCTTAGATTTTCCGGGTTATTACAATCTCCCCCACTTAAAAATTTTCGTCTCCGAAAAGAAACGAAGCTGAAAGTTGTTTAACTAATCAACTCAACTAATTTTCATTATGGCTTAAGTTCTTCAACTTTTCAGTTTCTAAGAACTTTTCAAATTTTTCAAAAATGTGGCTAACACCCTAAATTTCCGAAAAATTTCGCCATAAACTCCCCTGCACCGGAAACTTCGGGATATTTCAAATAACCTTCCATGACCCTCACCAATCCAAAAAGAAAAAGAAACAGCCAAGCGGCTCATAAAATCATCAAAAACCCAAGAAATACAATAAACATGTACCTATTTGTCGGGCAAAAATTTTTATTCCTCTTCTCTAGCCTCCTTGCTATGACCTGTTCAATGTAAGTACATGTATATGCATGCAAATGCGATAAATTTTCAATACAGTTCAACGTTTTGATTCAATTTGGCTTAATTACTCTTATTGGTATTATCAATCCAATATTTTTATTAGTTAAACTAATAATCAAACATCACAACCAGCAATCAATTTGTTGATTAATTTTCAAATATATAACTTTGATATATACTCAAAATCATATTTTTAAAACCAGATTATATATATAATCACAAATACGATATTTATAAACATATGACTCTCAACTCATTCTGAGGCATTTCTAACCCCATCTCAACGAGTCACTCATTCTAGAATGCTCTATCTCTAATGAGGATTCTTTCATAGGATGTTACTAATCCTACCTCTGATGAGTCTTTTATTCTATTCTAACGAGTTGTACCCCAAAGATTTGAGTTTAACCAAAGCTCTGATACCAGTTGAAATGACACGGATTTCGCCCAGGCCTAATCGATCGCTAATTCGACCAAGACCGTTCGAATCCCATATACGTTAACTTTGGGCATACAACACATCATAACGAATAACAGAAGACTTCTATAAACATCATAATAATGTTACATCAGAGTATAGAATATATCAGAGTATATCGAAATATAATACAATGGAAGATTAATTTACATCAAATGTAATACAATTCACAGCGGAAAATAAATAAAGTAACACAGCGGAAGACTATCAATGCTATGGATACAGCTTTAAGCTTCAATCCAGAATCCTGCTCATATCTGCAACACAAACTACTCGACTGCCCGTGTGGAAAATAGGGGAACCCAAGTTTGCAAGGGAAAAGAAAACTACAGGTCAGTCATGGGACTGGTGTGAGAAACTCTAAAGTTAGAATTAACTTATCAAAATGATAAGGCAAATCACGGGACCACGCCGTTAACGCTGAACGGGTTTACCCCCATGAATGCCACTGTATAAACAACAATCAATAGTTATGGATCTACTATGCCTCAATCAACATGCAATATCCCAATCTATCCATTTAGATTAATCACCACACTTAGATTTTCCAAATCCAATTCAATTTACAGAAATTATTCCTTTGGACTTTATTTCCCGATTTCCTATTTCAAATCATTTGAAATACATATCTAACTTTCTATAACAAAGTAGATTTCACTTCGGGATCTCAAATCAAATCGTTTTGAAATATGAATTCAAAAACATAACAATGCATACAAACAAGTATGCAACCAAATATCGGGCTCCCCCTAGACAAGGCAAAGGGCACGCATCTAAGCAACTCGATATATATATGTGCACCACCCACTATGGAGCAGGCTACACCGACGATGCACCTCCCACACATGGAAGCATACACCGCCCATCTCACCCATAATTTTAGTCGTTTGGGTTACCCGAATCTCTAGCCACACACCAAATCATTTCATATCCCGAAGTAGGGAAAATCATTTCACAACATAATAATCACAAGTACTTTCAAAATATAGTACTTCACATCAGCAGTTCACACATATGATTAGTCACTATTAATCACATAACATTTGAGCTCGTACGTCTCAAAGAAGGATGTTAAGCAAGAGAATAAATTCTCCACCACCAAACAGATATGTTATCAATAGAAACTAATCAGATACGCGATGAACCACAATGTAAAACCATAATACATCTCTAAATTATTTTAGAAATCATCGGGTTAGGCCTCAAAATCCTTTCTGTTTTATAAAACATTCCCTGTCCAAAATCGGGAATATATTTCTTTTCACTCAAGAAAAACATCATTTCAAAATCATTCATTAAATTTGAAATGAACACAACTCGCTAAACACCTTATAGTCAAATCGTGAAGTGTTTCACAAGGCGTTAGCACACAGATATTCTTACCCAACCCAATGCTAACTGTAAAAGCATATTTTGCTCATAAACTGGTCGAGCACAATCCAAAAAATCAATCGGTCCCATTTGACATTAAATATAAGGCTTTGGATAGAGATAGTATTGACTTATATTCAACATCAAATCCTGAAACCAACAGATATCATATCGGGAATAACGATATCGATATATTACAAATTCCCATCACAATATCCGTATAATCACGTAATCCAATATCGAAATATTCCAAATATTATTTCCATTCCAAACCATTCCAATTCATACATTGGAATATTCTGGTTATATTAAAACCATTTCAATCCAATTTATTTATTTAAAAATAATCGGATTATAGTTCTAGTTAATAACTAGTTCATTTCGATAAAAAAATATTTTTATCTTTACAAATGTGGAATTTTTCATCCCAATTCTTTCCAAATCATTTATTATGATTTTACACAAATTATCAATATTTTTAATAATTTTATCGAGGCTCGTACAGTCGATTTCCATCAACGGTCATCGAACTGCACTTACAACGACCTTTTCCAATTTTGATTTGGACACAATTCCAAATCCAACTGTTAGATTTCTAATTTATCATATTTGTTAGAAATCTCTTTTCAATACGAACCCAACGGTTCTGGTTTTAGGAGAATCCGACGGTCGGATCTCCCGTAACGTCCATTCGAAGTCTATGGTCGAAATTCGCGAACTACCGTGGCGCGAAGCGTTCTATTCAGGCCATTATATATATATATATATATATATATATATATTATATTTGGTCGAATCCAATTCAAAACATATTTTATAAATCGTTTTAAATTCGTTTGAAAAACTATTTTCCCTTCCATTTCAATTTCAAATCAAAATTGAATTTTCCACTACATGAAAATTTTATACTTCTCATATATATGTTAAAAATAATATTTTTAATAAACCAATATTTATCTCATTCACACTTCATATATACATGTTTTTTTTTCACCTTTCATATATATTTCATTTTCATTTCATATATATATTATTTTCACTTCATATATATATCGTTTTAACATAACATATATATCGTTTTCACATATCGTATATATATCGTTTTCACATTTCGTATATATATCGTTTTCACATTTCATATATATATCGTTTTCACATTTCCTATATATATCATTTTCACTTCATATATTTATCATTTTCACTTTATATATATATATAATTTTCACTTCTAATATACATAATTCATTTCATATGTATAATATTTTTCATTTCATATATATATATATATATATATATATATAATTTTAACTTCTTATATATATAATTCATTTCATATGTATAATATTTTTCATTTCATATATATATAATTTTCACTTCTTATATATATATATAATTTATTTCACATCACGATAAATTTTCACATAGAATACAATCAAACAAGTCGTCCATGGTCTGTGTACGATGGGGAGCAGTTCATATATGCAGTTATAAAATAAATAACTATACAGAAATAATTTATAGTGAGAGAATTCTCACATTGGGATCCACTCGGTCAGTTTTTTCTGAACTGATGTCCGTTCAGATTTAAATCCACCTCAAATTCTGATTTACTCCTTTTCAGTCCTAGTCAGTTCCATGCTGTAGCTCTCGTCAATGCGAGTCCAACGCATTTTGTTTCATCAAATTCTGACCTCGTATGACAAATATATAGTGGTTTAAACATTGGTTACATTATTAATATAATTAATTGTATAATTAATTATAATTACATCAGTTAATCTCTCCCCCTTTAAAAGACTTCCTTCTTCATCGTTAATACCTATTACCGCAGAACCCAAAACGCGCAACCCAAGTCCATAATCGCCCATCACCGTGCTTGATTTTCCGATGATCCAACACCATCACGCCGCAACCCATAACGTCGGCTGCCACTATCGGGAAGACCCCCCAATTCGAAGCCCCACCATGGTTAGAAAACGCATGCGAACCCGCCTCCTTTCAACTCAAAAATCGAGCTATTTGCTACGTGAATTTTGGTCAAAACTGGTGGACTTGTAGATCTCACTTAGTTCTTCAAAGTTTGCTTTATAATCACTAGCTAATTCACAATAGGTTTGAAGAAATTAAAGCTCCAAATTCCGAAAATTTGAAACCTAGAAGAGCCCTGGCGGCGGCTTGAATGGATAGTGGAGGATTAGGTTTTCTTTTGACCAGTCAAATGAGTATTTATAAGGGTATATTTTATTATTTAATTCAATTTGATTTTTAAAAGGTGAAATTCCTACCGGCTGTGTAGCCACGCGCTACATATCCGTTTGCTCTAAAAAAAAAAAGGTGAAATTCCTGTTCGAACTCCAAATGAATCCCAATGACTGTTGCCCCTAGCTAAATACCCTCATTCCGAACACAATAGGATATGTTTCGTAAGCCAATTTTAATGTTTTGATCGGTTTTTGTCAAAATTAAAATATAAATCACTATACATTGAATTTAAACTTACATTTTAATTTACCGTGGCCACATACTGACTCTAAAAATTCCAGAAAAATAAATCTAGCAAAGTTTTGACAATACGGTCCCAACAAAACTAGTTTCGTTGAATTCTGAGACCGTTTGAAAAATGGCCATTTTCTGGTCAATCGAAATTGACTAAAGCTGTTAAAAAACGTTTTCTTTTGCCACGCTCACATATCGATTTCAAAAATTATGGAAATTTGAATCTAGCAATAATTTGATATTCCGATTCCAACAAAAGTGGTTTCGTCGAAAACAGAGGTCATTTGCAAAATGACTATTTTTAAGGGCCTTTACATATATTAAAATATATATAAATTCCACAGCGACTTTTCTAAATCTTAAACTGGACGTAATTTTCAATTTATAAAACGAAATTTCAGTTTCTTACATCCATTAGAAAGATATAGTTAAACAGATTCAAATATTTCTTGTTTCGTCCAATTCTGACTTAAAACGAATTCTGTATATTCATTGGAAATTCGAAATCGATTTTTCAAACTACCGCGCCATTTTCGATTCCTTTTATAATTAAAAGTAAATATTTATATTCTAACGACAATCTTTATAAATATATACTTCTAATTCTATTCAAAATAAATTTCTCGTCGTTAATATTTAAAATAATTCATTTTAAATGTTCAAAATTCAATAAAATCGCCGAAATAAAAAATTTAAATTGGCTCAGATTTTCCGGATTATTACCCCGCACCCCCTTCCAAAGAAAGCTGTCTCTAACAAGGGAGTGATGCAACACACTCCCACCGGAAATGAAGTCGGTAACCTGGATAAAACTGCAGAAACATATAGGAAACTGATGCAACCTATAATGTCTCATATTCCAGCAGTTTTAAAACCTTCAACGTCTCATCCACCAGTTTTAAAATCTACATGTAGCAAAATGTTCAAACAAAGAACCAGTTGTTAACCTGCTAGTTCAATTGCTGCATTTTTAGCGATGCGGGAACGTCAAAAGCAGAATGTTGCAGCTCCAACAATGTAAAATGTTAACGATCAATTAGAGAAGTAATGGATTGCAGAGGAAGATGAAGAAGGTACCACGTTTCTTTATTTGTGCACTGCACTGTTGAGTGTGTCTATTATAAGTTTTGCTTGCATATTATATGTTTCTGTAAGGCCATACATTAATTTTCTATTCATTTTTCTGAACCTGGTATATAAAGTACAAACTCCAAAAAAACCTAAAGGAAAGTCAAAAAAGACCAAGGTGCATGCTAGAACCCTCAATGATAAAGTAGTCATTGCTTTGAATGAGGATGGTAAGCCAGTTTCTAATAATATTACGGAGTTAAGCAATTTTCTTGGGATACTAGCAAAGGATAATGTGTCTCTTACTTACATTAATTGGCATGTTGTTCCTGATCAATTAAAGCGGCAAATGTTGGAATATGCTCTTGTAAAATCTGTCACCCTAAACCATAGTTCAACCGCCTTCCTAAATGTTTGGTTTTAATTAATTAGTTTGTTTCCTGAATTTTGTGTTTGATATATTGTAGGATTGGTATGTCATTCCGGATGAAAGACATAAGTGGGTCTTGAACACACTTAATGACTCTTGGAGGCAGTACAAGTCTCGTATGAAAGCAAGGTATTGTAAAACATATTCAACTGATGAGGAAAGGCTTTCGAATAGGCCCAATACAATTTCATTGGAGGATTTTAAAATGCCCTTGAAATACGAGGGATGAAGCAGTTCATGTACGGCTTAAATGTGATGACAAAAGAAAATTATTTGTATAATGCTAATTTAATAATCATGCAACAGATGGAATAAATAAATAAAATAAATTAATGATATTAACATTTTCTTGTTTAGTGCTAATCATTTCTTGTTTAGTGCTAATTTAATATTCATGCAATAGATGGAAAAAAATAAGTAAAATAAATTAATGATATTCACATTTGTATAATGTTTAGTAGTTCGCACTATCTTGTTTAGTACCAATCTTTTCTTTAGTAGTTCGCATTATCTTGTTTAGTGCCAATCTTTTCTTTAGTAGTTTGCATTATCTTGTTTTTATGCTAATCTTTTCTCTAGTAGTTTCATTATCTTTTTTAATTCAATTTTTTTTTGGATTTCCAAGCCCTGGCTGAGACTAATTCTGCGCATCGTAATTCATTAAGTGAGATGCATATTATGGGTCCCAAAACTCATGGAGTAGCCAAAGAACAAATAGTATGTGTTTTTTTGAACTTAAGTTAATTTTTTTATTGTGTTGAATTGGCCATATGATCATTTTAATTTGTTATATCATTGAATTATATTTTATATCATTGTCACAATGTTCATATGCACCAGTTAGATTTGTAAATCCCAAAGATTGAATGTTAAAAATTCTGTTTAAATTTTGATAATCCTAATACTAGGAAGAGAAAGAAGGACCAAGAAAAAGCCAGCCCATCTTCTGCCTTGGTTTATTTGGAAACATATAAACGAGAACCGGGGAGAAGTTTCAAGACAAATACGGATGAACTAAAGCCAAATATGTTAGTACATTAGATACCGAAATAGCAATTTAATAGCTAGTTTGAAAGATAACCACATTGCAGTTGAAACTTCCATATTTTAATTAAGATGTTTTAAAAATAACCATAACTATTAATAAAAAAAATTGAGTAGCTTTTATTAAGTATTTGACCCAAGATCAATTATGAATCAATAATTATGTCAGTTAATTGGCACATTGTACGTTTGTTGGAGCTACTTATTCAATCAAACAAATAGTTAGTTTGAAATTTAACCAGTTTTGTTAATAAATTCATTCCTGTCAGCTACTTGTTTACATGCACTACAACAAAAATACCCTGTTACAACGGGCAAATTCTGACCGTTGTAATAAAAAGATATTACAATGGTCACATGGCAATCGTTGTAATAGGTATCCTGTACAATGCCTTTTTTACAACGGTCGTTGGTTTCCCGTTGTAATAAAGTCCTATTACAACGGTCATTTCTGGCCCCTTGTAATAAATATCAATTTTACAACGTTCTCTTCGTTCACGTTGTAAAGAGGTCTATTTTACAATGATCACTAATATTTCACAACGGTCACAAAATGTCCGTTGTAAAAAGGTGACCAATTACTAACTATAGTATTATTTTAATCATAAGTAATATTATATTGATCATTAACAATATTATATGTTACTAATTTGATAATATTAATTATTTATCATAATTATATTAAAAATTAATGTTGAAAATTAAAAACTAATAATATATACATATTAATTATTAACCCTTGATATTAACATCAAATTATAATTAACAAATATAAAGAAACTTTTAACAATTATTTTTTACTAGTTAATAATTACTATTAAATAAATAATTTTCACAATTATTTTCGGTAGTCGCAAATTTTCCTTTAATTAATAGTTTCATTACGCTATTAATTAATACTCAATAATTAAGCAATAATTAATTTGAACTAAAATTAATTTTTCTAAACATAAATAAGGTAAGAATAAGGCAAAAGCCCATAAATATTAACAAATATGGACACTTAAAATTCATATGTGGTACTCAACACTTATTTTCATTCTCACCCGCCCATTGTACTAGGTGTTTACGACAACTACTTTCTTCAGTACGTTGTAAGAGTTGTCAATTATTATAATTTTTTTTGCTAGTTGTAAAGTTATATATTTTACAATATCTATAGTTTACCAATTGTAACAAATAGCAATTTCTAAGAACTCTTAATTAAAGTTAAGTAGAATTCTAAATTAAATTTACAAGTAGTATTCATAAAGTTTGAATTCTTATAGATTTTCATGAAATTAAAAAAAAAAATTACTATTGCATAATTTTGAGTAGTACACCAATTACCTCCTTCCGTTCCACAAAATTTTTGCTTTACCGCTTTATTTTAGTTCCTTAACCATTTAATTTCCATTGCCCGCCTCTCACTGCCTAAATTGACGAATGTTCTTTGTAAGAAAAATTAGGGTTCCAAGCCTTCTTTGCAATTTCAATCAAACTGAATTCCGTCAATCCTTTTTTCCATCGCTGCGGCACAAAGGAATCCAAAAGAATGATCCGACATGACATCGACAACCTAAGAACCACCTTTAAATCCCTAGAGTAATTCCCAAACTCAAGTAATTTCAACCTTGGAATCGCCTCCTTGAGAATCGCGCAGCATCTCGAGTCAATCGCAGCTAGCGGTTGGGGTTAAACGTTAAATTTCATATTGAGAGCCTCAATTCTTTTAGATTCCGATGAGAATCAAGATACGTGCTGGATCTGTCTAGCCTGGACGCTTCATCTGGTTTCGTTGTCTTCGCTAGCAAATTCAATCCGCCTTTCCACGGTAATAGGTAAGCCTTTCATTCTTTTGTTTCCACGGTAATAGGTAATCTACCTCAAAAGATTCAATGCTACTATGAAATTGCTACACTGCACAACCACTTTCGTTCCCTTTTTTATGTATTTACCTAGAATATATTGTTAGCATGTGTAACACTCCGAAATTTTGTTAACATTAAAGGGGATAAATTAAAGAATAAATAATTTAATATTAAGAATTAAGGGAAACTGATTACGCCATTACGTTCATCTCGAAATTCTGGTCAGAATAAACACCTAGTTTGCGTAAAACCGATAACATATGAAGAAGATACGGACAATAGAAAGTTGAAAATCAGAACCAGATGTAACTGGCGCTAGGAATGAGCATGGTGCGGTTTGGTGCGGTTTTGACTTAAAACCACACTCGGAACTGCTAGGGTGCGGTTTTCAAAAGTAATAACCGGAACCGAACCAAGAACCTTTAGTGCGGTTCGGTTTTTGAAGTGCGGTTCGGTTTTTGAAGTGCGGTTTCGGTTTTAAAACCGATCAATAAAAAATGGCTTTGTTCCCTAACTAGTCAGCATGAACATAACATTATCACACATAAACACAACCCAGTGGCAACAATCAATATCTGCTCAAAATGTAACCTGTGATAAATACAACCTTGTCCATTTCTCAATCCAAGTAAACTATATATTTTCTTATGTTTGTAGCTGAAGTGGAGTAAAATGTAAGCATTTAAATGGATACAAGATAAAGTGTTGTTGGAATGTAAGTAGCGAAGGCTTGAAAAAATATACAAGACAAAGTGCTATTCGAATGCAAGCATTCATAAACTATACCGGTGCAGATTCGGTTTTGCAGTTTGAGAAAAGATAAAAACCAAAACTGGACCATACTAACAGTGCAGTTTCATCGGTTTTGCGGTTTTATTTCGGTGCAGTTTTTTAAGATGCGGTTTTTAGAGGTTTTATGCGGTTTCGGTTTGTAATCGGTTTTCCTGCTCATCCCTAACTGGCGCAATTGCCGAGGCAATTTTGCACTGGCGCACCTGTAAATTGCGCCCAGAATAGTTTCTTGGTATTCGGGCTTTTTTCGAGTGAGTGACGACCCGTGACCTGACCCAATTCCACTAGGGCTGAAGTGGCATCCGAATTCTGTAACCCAGCAGCTATAAATATATCTCATATCCTTTGTTTTCTTCAAAAAGAAACAATGGTGGCCGGACTCTGCTGGATTCTGAACTGAACTAGGGTCTCTCATCTTCTTCTAAAGAATTTCAAATTCTGAGATTCAAGCATAGACTCAGCACCTTTTCTGTCATTTTAGCAATCCAATCACAGTGAGTTCTAGTTGCTTTTAGGTTTAGATAAATAATAGTGAATTATGAAAGGCTGCTATTTGGATACGTTGTAGACGTTGAATCTATGTTATTGTTAGATCTTATGCTATGTCATGATAGATCTATTTCTCTAGATCTAATTCAATTATGATTGTTCTACTACGTTATTATTATGGATCTTGGTTTGTAACTTTTATGATATGCTATGATTCATGTTAGATCTATTCTATGTGATCTAAAATTGTCACCTTACGATTCATGTTAGATCCATTCTATGTGGTCTAAAATTGTCACCTTATGATTCATGTTAGATCTATTCTACGGGATCTAAAATTGTCACCTTATGATTCATGTTAGATCTATTCTATGCGATCTAAAATTGTCACCTTATGATTAATGTTAGATCTATTCTATGTGATCTAAAATTGTCACCTTATGATTCATGTTAGATCTATTCTATGTGATCTAAAATTGTCACCTTATGATTCATGTTAGATCTATTCTATGTGATCTAAAATTGTCACCTTATGATTCATGTTAGATCTATTCTTTGCGATCTAAAATTGTTACTTTATGATTCATGTTAGATCTATTCTACGGGATCTAAAATTGTCACCTTATGATTCTTGTTAGATCTAATTTATGTGATTTAAATTAACTCCTTATGTTAACATGTTAGATCTATTTTATGTGATGTAAATTGTCACCTTATGTTAACATGTTAGGTCTATTTTATGTGATCTAAATTATAACCCTATGTTATCATGTTAGATCTAACCCGATTGGACATCTAAATTGCTAATTTAGATATTGTGACACCATAGTTCATCAGTTTCATGTCTACCTTGTTATGATGACAATTTCATGTCCATGTTAGTATGTATGTTCAACTTATTATCATACAAGTTTATATTTATGCCAAGATGATCATTTTAGTTATATTCCCATTATTTTCCCTATTATCGTTTATGACTAGGCTATTGTCTAGCCTCGGCATGTTGTCAATTTTGTGAGGGCGATAGTTAAGGAACAGGGGAAAAAGGGATAAAAATGGCATAATTTGAATATGAACATTTATGGACATGTAATTCAAATTATTGTGTAAAATAGGTATTGACACCTATAAAAGGAAAGGATTAATTAATTGATTAATTGATTAAAAATGGAATGTCTAGTAATTACAATTAGGAATTGTAATTGTACTTATGACATGAGGTTAGGTTGCATTGGCGGTGGAAGTCTTCCCGGACCCGACCAGCATATCCAGCAACCACTAATGGTAAACCTAATGTGGGAGGTCTAAATACGTAAATACAAATCGGGCTATGACACGAGGTTAGGCCCAACTGTGGGATGAGTCTTCCCGGACCCGACCGGCATATCCAGCATCCACATGTTTAGGCCTAATGTGGGAGGTCTGGCCCATTATGAAACCGTAAATGGACATGGTAAAGAATTGGACTACTTAACCTAAGTTAATCCATAGGGATTGTATGAACTTAAATTTAAGATGGGGGTTAAGTAAACATGGTTGAGGGGTGGGCTAAGTAAATCTAAAGAGGGGTTGGGTAATTGGCCGACAAACTTAACCCGTTAAGGTTATGTAATTAAAGACACCTAGTGGTATACATAATCGGTGGAAATAATAAAGTTAGCTAATGAAAGACACCCTTTAGGGTAAACATAACTTGTAGAAGTGAAAGGGTTATGTAATTAAAGACACCTATAGGTAAGCATAACCGATTGGAAGATTAGGGGTTATGTATTAAAGACACCTGTAGGTAAGCATAACCGGTAGAAATAAATAAGGCTATGTAATTAAAGACACCTAGTGGTATACATAGTCAGTGAAAACCTAGTGGGGGATACAAGACAAAGGGGCGAGCTTGTATCATATTGTGTGGGACCCATTTCAGTGAGTAACCCGAGGTAGGTATCAAACAAAGTACTCCGTACTAGGCGGAGAAGCAGCATGCTTACTGACTGATTGTAAGAAATCCAAACAAGGAGGACGGCGTGGGCGGCACAAATCGACCTGGCCATGTGCGTGTATGAGTTGGGCAGAGGGGATAAGACGACCGTGATGCTTGTAGATATGGTTGTGCACATTATTACGACGAGGGGTTGCCACTTTAGGAAGTAATACCTCCTACTATGGGGCCAGCACAAGATATCTACAACGGTTAGGGAGTCGATCGATTAGGGAAGTAGTTAGGATACATTTGGACGTATACCTAAGTCTACCATCTTATAGTTGAAGTGATTATCTCTTTTAGGATATACCTGTAATAGTGCAGAGTAATCATTAGTGAGTCATGTACACCTTACCTTGCTTACCTTGTCACACCTGCCATTTATGTAGTGATCTCTCTCTTACCCACTTTATATGCCTATCATGAGACTTTAATTGATCTACTGGCTAAAAGTAACTAGACTCGCCATACTTTATGTCTGACCCTTTTTGTTTCTTCTTCTTTCTTCCGCCCCCCCCCCTTAGGTTCTCAGGGAGGAAACACCTAAGCATTGTCAGGATTCAGATATCACCTTGCTAGGAGCTACTTCTGAAGTATGGCTCAAGTTCTTGTCTCTACTATGGCATAACTCTTTCAATTGGGGAATTATGGTTTTATATTTTATGTTCTCTGATGATGCAAGACAGAAGTTATTTTATTGTAATGGTTTTTTTGACTTAGGGTATTGTGGACCACGGTATTATGATTGAAATAAAAAATTAAATTTCCACTGCTATCTTATTTATAACCGTCTTGTAATTATTCTGTGTCTGATTACCTATAACGCTTTACGGAACTTAATGCATTCCCTTAGTGAGTGACATTGACGGACGTGAGGTGTCACACTTGGTATCAGAGCTGAAGGTTACCCGATTAGATAAAAGTTTTTGAAAATTATTTTCAAAAAGTTTTTAAAAGAAAGCATTTTCAAAAACAAAAAGTCTGTTTTGAAAAACATTCCCCAAAAAGACATATGTAATATCCTTCGGTCCTTTATCTAAATTTCTTCCTTTTCCCCTTTTCAGCATGTTTGGGGAACAAAACATCCCTAATATCCCTGAGTGCGTCGCTATACCCGGATGGTTCCGTAGGCATTTAGAGGCCACGACGCCAACCGAAGGCCAAAGAGACGTTCCTCCCCCAGTTGCACCAGTCATTCCTCCTTCCCCTCCAAAAGCAGATAACTTCGCCAAGTTCTGCAAGGACTTCCGTGCTATGGGAGGGAAGCCATTCCATGGGAATGAGACATTCGTGGAGGCTCGGAATTGGCTTAAGGAGACTGAGTACTTATTCGTAATCTTTGAAGTGGAGGACCGAAGAAAGATTCAGTTAGTTGCTTGGCTGTTAAAGGACGAAGCCTCATTTTGGTGGGAAGTCACCCAAGCTGGACGTCCGGTGGAAACTTGGGAAGATTTTAGACAGAGGTTTGAAAAGAAATTTCTTTCCCAAGCTGAAAGCAACATGCAGATGGAGAGATTCTTAGCACTCAAACAAGGAAACTTGACGGTGAAAGAATATGTGAACAAATTCAACCATCTAGCTAGCAAGGTTCAGTTAAGAGTTGGTGGATACGCCGCACAAAAAGTCTTTGCGATTTGCTAAAGGGATGAATGAGCCTCTATATGGTTTAGCTATGTCCCATATTCCAATGGGGGCCACCTTTGAAAAGCTTGTTGATATGGCCCTAATGCATGAGGAGGACAAGGGAGAAAAGAGGGAAACAAAAGCTGAGGGGAGATCGTCGAATAAGAAGATGTGGCCCAAGAAGGGGCAGCAGCAACATCAGAAGAAAGGAGGGGAAAATGATAAAGGCAAGGATAAGATAAAATGTCACCATTGTGGGAAGGAAGGTCATCTGGTTAAAGACTGTAAGCGAAGGAAGAATTCTTGCTTCCACTGTGGAGAGGCCATACACTTTGCTAAGAAGTGCCCGAAGAAACGGGGATCACAGGGACAAGGTCAAAGGGCAGGAAATTCTGGAGGGCAGGTGCATGCTCGCACGACCAGTGCTCCTGACAGAGGTAGAAAATTTTCTATGGAAGGTTTAATTTCTCTTTCAAACCATCCTGTTAGAACACTTTTTGATTCTGGTGCCTCACATTCATTTATATCAAGTTCTGTAGTTGAATCTCTTCGCTTAATTACTACTATGATAGTAGATCCCGTAGTTGTTTCAAACCCCATTGGTGGTTCGGCTCATTTATCTATGATTTGTCGGGGTTTGAAAATATCTGTGTTAGGCATTGAGTTTGAATGCGATGCGTACGTGCTCGGATTTATGAGATATGGGTTGATTCTAGGAATGTACTGGCTTACCACTTATGGTGCCATGTTGGATTGTGAGAAGAGGGTTGTTAGGCTTCTGACTTGTCATGGGAGAACCTCGAGATTTCGTGTGACCCATAAGGGTCGGTTATGCTTAGTTTCCTAGAGTCTCTTGATGCATCTATCGACGATCTGCAATCTATTCCAGTAGTCCGGGATTTTTCCAATGTTTTTGATGAGGTTCGCGGTTTACCTCCAAGGCATGAGATTTACTTTCGTACATATCTAGTGGATAATGCAAAGCCAGTTGCATTACCAGTGCGCCACATGGCTCTAAGGGAAAGGAGGGAGCTGAGTAAGAAAGTAGGGGGGCCCCTTGAGAAAGGGTTTATGAGATGAAGCATATCTAAATGGGGTGCTTCAGTAGTACTCGCAACTAAGGTGGATGGTTCGCTTCGTTTGTGTGTTGATTATAGGGAGCTGAATAAACTCACTAAGAAGAATAGGCACCCGCTTCCGAGGATTGTTGATTTATTTTATCAGCCTGTTGGTGCCTCGGTATTTTCCCAGTTAGACTTGGCCACGGGGTTCCATCAGTTAAGGGTGGCTGAAGACATCATAGATAAGACTAACTTTAGGACTCCGGACGGTTTCTTTGAAAGGCTAGTTATGCCTTTTGGGCTGAAGAATGCACCCGCCTATTTTGTTGATTTGATGAGTAGCGTGTTTCGGGAGTTCCTAAACAAATTTGTCGTAGTCTTTGTTGATGACATCTTGATCTTCTCCAAGAGTGAAGAAGAGCATGCCCAACATTTAAGAGAAGTTTTAAAAACTCTCTGTGACCATCATCTTAAAGCAAAACTCTCCAAATGCCATTTTTGGAGAAAAGAGTTGAGATTCTTAGGGCATGTGGTCTCTAAAGAAGGGACAACTATAGATCCCGCGAAGGTGGTTGCAGTGCAAGAATGGCAGGTTCCTAAAAATGCAACCGAGGTGAGGATCTTTCATGGTTTAGCGGGTTACTATAGGAAGTTCATTAAGGACTTCGCAAAGATATCAACCCCACTCACCAAGCCGACGAAGAAGAAATTTGCATTCACATGGGATATAGACTGTAACTTTGCTTTCTAGTGACTGAAGAGGGCTCTAACAACAGCCCCAGTCTTGACCTTAGCTGACGGGAATAAAGTGTTTACCGTTAACACTGATGCATGCAGTACAGGGCTTGGTGCGGTTCTAATGCAAGAAGGGAAAGTAGTGTGTTATGGGGGTAGACAACTGAGAGTTTATGAAAAGAACTACCCCACCCATGACCTAGAGCTAGCTTCCATAGTGTTTGCGTTAAAGATGCGGCGTCATTATTTACTTGGAGAGAAGTTCGAGTTATATACTGATCATAAATCTCTCACGTATCTGTTCTCACAGAAGGATCTCAATTTAAGGCAACAACGGTGTATGGAGTTTCTAGCTTCTTATGATTTTGAGATTTCTTATACCCCTGGCAAGGTTAATGTGGTGGCGGATGCATTAAGTAGGCAGAGGGTGGCCCTAAGTCCTCTGTTTGTGGAAAGAAAGAACTTGGAGTTCATATCAGCTTTTGATTTTAGACCCTCCATTGAGATTTTGCCTGATTTGTTTGCATCCTTGGAGATACGACTGACTCTTATGGACCAGATAGGAGCTTCGCAATAAGGTGACCCACAGATTCTAGACTTCATGGATAAGCTCAGAAAAGGGGAGACTTCTTGTCACCTCAGCAAATATGCCATAGATGAAAAGGGGTGGTTGCAACGAGATGGAAGGCTTTGAGTTCCTCAAATTGGAAGCTTGATAAAGGCAGTCCTAAAAGAAGCCCACCATTCTAAGATGACCATTCATCCAGGCGGTGATAAGATGTACAGGGACATGAAGAGGGTTTTCTTTTGGGCTGGGATGAAGAAAGATGTGGCCGAATTTGTTTCCCAATGTTAAGTTTGCTAGCAAGTCAAAGCTGAGCAAAAAAAGCCCGGTGGTTTGCTTCATCCGTTGGAGGTTCCTCAGTGGAAATAGGAGAGCGTCTCTATGGATTTCATAGATGTTTTTCCTAGATCGAAGAAAGGCAACACCAGTGTCTGGGTTGTGGTATATAGACTCACTAAGAGCACTCACTTTATTCCAGTTAAGAGTAAGAGGACAACATCATGGTTAGCAACAATTTATGTCCGAGAGATATTTCGTCTTCATGGAGTTCCTTCCAGCATCGGGAGTGATCGTGACCCTATCCTTACCAACGAATTTTGGAGGAGCTTGCAAGAAGCATTAGGTATACAATTGCGTTTGACAACTGCTTATCATCCTCAGACCGACAGGTAAACAGAGAGGGTGAATAGAATTCTAGAAGATCTTCTAAGGTTGTGTATCCTAGACTTCGGAGGGACTTGGGAAGAGCATCTTCCTTTAGTAAAGTTTGCCTATAACTGCAGCTATCAGACCAACATTGGCATGGCACCCTTCGAAGCATTGTACGGACAACCCTGTAGATCAACAACTTGTTGGTGGGAATCTACAGAAAGATTATTACTTTGACCATATATGGTTAGAGAAACGTCCGAAAAGATTGACCTTATTCGACGGAGGATGAAGACAACTTAAGATAGGCAGAAATCTTATGCAGATAAGAGAAGGACTAACCTCGAATTTGAAGTAGGAGACTTGGTTTTCATCAAAGTGTCACCTCTGAAAAATGTGGTTCGCTACAGATCGGTAGCGAAGTTGGCACCTAGGTTTGTGGGACCATTTCCCACAACCGAGAGGATTGGCCAAATGGCCTATAGAGTAAAGCTTCCTGAAAATCTATCTGGTGTTCATGATGTTTTCCATGTTTCTCTTCTGCGGAAATGCTTGCATGACACCGCGGAATTTGTTGAGCCAAATATATTGGAAGAGTTAGAAGTGGAACGAGAGGCGATAGTCAGGCGAGTTCCTTCCCGTATTGTTGGATCGGAAGTTAAGAAGCTACGCAATAAAGAGTTCAAGTTGCTAAAGGTTCAATGGGGAGATAACCCAGGGGATGCGACTTGGGAGACCGAAGACATGATTCGTGCTTCGTACCCTTTTCTCTTCGAGGGTATGTTCTTAACTCCTTTTTCCAAAGCTTTATCAGTACTTGTTTCTATCATTTGAGTATATCTTATCCATAGTATTTTTTGACCTTTAGATAGGGATCCTATGGATGTAAACATGTGTTTGATACATGTTATGATTGATGGATGCAAGTGTATGCTAGCGGTAGCCTGTGTACACATATACACACACATTAGGCACTAAGATCGGCTCAGTCACTCTCATACTGCATATGGATGTGTGTGCGTTTTCTTTTCTTTTATGAATGGAAATGGATGAACTAGCATATGGACGTTGCATTTGGACGAATGAGTGTGCACACATGTAGAGCTTATATGTTATAATAGGCTTATTTGCATACATATTGGATTCATGGCACTAACATACATTGTATTAAGGAGATCAACTGAATCAGTAGACCGCCTGATCTTCGCATTAGTGTTGGGACATATACACACACTTCTGCATATATTCATGAAAGCATTAGAAATCCTTAAGGACAATGGATGCCAGTAATTGATGGATGAGTAGATGGATGATGGATGGTAGGATATGCATACTTCTCAACTTGGATATTTCAGGGACAAAACCTTTAAGTAGGGGGGAATGTAACACCCCGAAATTTTCGATTTGGATGAGAATCGAGATACATGCTGGATCTGCCTAGCCTGGACGCTTCATCTAGTTTCGTTGTCTCCGCTAGCAAATTTAGTTCATGTTTCCATGGTAATAGGTAAGCCTTTTGTTCTTTCGTTTCCATGCTAATAGGTAATCTAACTCAAAATATACAATGCAACTGTGAAATTGCTACACTGCACAACTACTTTTGTTTCCTTTTTTATGTATTTACCTAGAATATATTATTGGCATGTGTAACACCCTGAAATTTTGTTGACATTAAAGGGGATAAATTAAAGAATAAATAATTTAATATTAATAATTAAGGGAAACTGATTACGTCATTACGTTCGTCTCGAAATTCTGGTCAGAATAGACACCTAGTTTGCGTAAAATGGATAACATATGAAGTTACGAACGATAAAAAGTTGAAAATCAGAACCAGATATAACTGGCGGCTGGCGCACTTGCCAAGTGCGCCAAGGCAATTTTGCACTGGCGCACCTGTAAAGTGCGCCTAGAACAGTTTTTGGGTATTCGGCCTTTTTCGAGTGAGTGACGACCCGTGACATGACCCAATTCCACTAGGGCTGAGGTGGCATCCGAATTCTGTAACACAACAGCCATAAATATATCTCATATCCTTTGTTTTCTTCACAAAGAAACAATGGTGGCCAAACTCTGCTGGATTCTGAACTGAACTAGGGTCTCTCATCTTCTTCTAAAGAATTTCAAATTCTGATATTCAAGCATAGACTCAGCACCTTTTCTATCATCTTAGCAATCCAATCACAGTGAGTTCTAGTTGCTTTTAGGTTTAGATAAATAATAGTGAATTATGAAAGGCTGTGATTTGGATACGTTGTAGACGTTGAATCTATGTTATTGTTAGATCTTATGCTATGTCATGATGGATCTATTTCTCTTGATCTAATTCAATTATGATTGTTCTACTACGTTATTATTATGGATCTTGGTTTGTAACTTTTATGATATGCTATGATTCATGTTAGATCTATTCTATGTGATCTAAAATTTTCACCTTACGATTCATGTTAGATCCATTCTATGTGGTCTAAAATTGTCACTTTATGATTCATGTTAGATCTATTCTATGGGATCTAAAATTGTCACCTTATGATTCATGTTAGATCTATTCTATGCGATCTAAAATTGTCACCTTATGATTCATGTTAGATCTATTCTATGTGATCTAAAATTGTCACCTTATGATTCATGTTAGATCTATTCTATGTGATCTAAAATTGTCACCTTATGATTCATGTTAGATCTATTCTATGTGATCTAAAATTGTCACCTTATGATTCATGTTATATCTACTCTATGCGATCTAAAATTATCACCTTGCGATTCTTATTATATCTATTCTATGCGATCTAAAATTATCACCTTATGATTCATGTTAGATCTAATTTATGTGATTTAAATTATCACCTTATGTTAACTTGTTAGATCTATTTTATGTGATCTAAGTTGTCACATTATTTTAACATGTTAGATCTATTTCATGTGATCTAAATTATCACCCTATGTTATCCTGTTAGATCTAAACCGGTTAAACATCTAAATTGCTAATTTTGATATTGTGACATCATAGTTCTTCAGTTTCATGTCCACTTTGTTATGATGGCAATTTCATGTCCATGCTAGTATGTATGTTCACCTTATTATCATACAAGTTTATATTTATGCCAAGATGATCATTTTAGATATATTCCCATTATTTTCCCTATTATCGTTTATGACTAGGCTATTGTCTAGCCTAGGCATGTTGCCTATTTTGTGAGGGCGCTAGTTAAGGAACAGGGTAAAAAGGGATAAAAATGGCATAATTTGAATATGAACATTTATGGACATGTAATTCAAATTATTGGGTAAAATGGGTATTAATACTTATAAAAGGAGAGGATTAATTAGTTGATTAATTAATTAAAAATGGAATGTCTAGTAATTACAATTAGGAATTGTAATTGTACTTATGGCACGAGGTTAGGTTGTATTAGTGGTGGAAGTCTGCCCGGACCCGACCGGCATATCCAGCAGCCACTAATGGAGAACCTAATGTGGGAGGTCTAAGTACGTAAATACGAATTGGGCTATGACACGAGGTTAGGCCCAACTGTGGAATAAGTTTGCCCGGATCCGACCGACATATCCAACATCCACATATTGTAGGCCTAATGTGGGAGGTCTGGCCCATTATGAAACCATAAATGGATATGGTAAGGAATTGGACTACTTAACCTAAGTTAATCCATAGGGATTGTATGAACTTAAATTTAATATGGGGGTTAAGTAAACATGGTTGAGGGGTGGGTTAAGTAAATCTGAAGAGGGGTTGGGTAATAGGCCCACAAACTTAACCCGTTAAGGTTATGTAATTAAAGACACCTAGTGGTATAAATAATCAGTGGAAATAATAAAGTTATGTAATCAAAGACACCTTTTAGGTTAGACATAACTTGTAGAAGTGATAGGGTTATGTAATTAAAGACACCTATAGGTAAGCATAACCGATTGGAAAATTAGGGGTTATGTATTAAAGACACCTATAGTAAGCATAACAGGTAGAAATAAATAAGACTATGTAATTAAAGACACCTAGTGGTATACATAGTCAGTGAAAACTAGTGGGGGATACAAGACAAAGGGGAGAGCTTGTATCTTATTGTGTGGGACCCATTTTAGTTAGTAAAATCAAGTAGGTATCAAAAAAAGTACTCCGTACTATGCGGAAAAGCGGCACGCTTACTGACTAATTGTAAGATATCCAAACGTAGAGGATGGTGTGGGCGGCGCAAACCGACCGGCCCATGTGCGTGCATTAGCCGAGCAGAGGGGGATAAGACGACCGTAACACCTGTAGATATGGTTGTGCACATTATTACGACGAGGGGTTGCCACTTTAGGAAGTGATACCTCCTACCGTGGGGCTAGCAAAAGGTATCTACGAGGGTTAGGGAGCCGATCGATCAGGGTAGTAGTTAGGATACATTTGGACGTATACCTAAGTCTACCATCTTATAGTTAAAGGGATCATCTCTTTTAGGATATACCAGTAATAGTGCAGAGTAATCATTAGTGAGGCATGTACACCTTATCTTGCTTGCCATGTCACACCTGCCATTTATGTAGTGATCTCTCTCTTATCCACTTTATATGTCTATCACGTTACTATTATTTATCTATTGGCTAAAAGTAACTAGACTCGCCAGACTTTATGTCTGACCCTTTTTGTTTCTCTTTCTTTCTTCCGTTCCCCCTCTCCCCAAGGTTCTCAGGGAGGAAACACCCAGGCTTAGTCAGGATTCAGATATCACCTTGCTAGGAGCTATTTCTGAAGTATGGCTCAAGTTTTTGTCTCTACTATGGCTTAACTCTTTCAATTATTGGGGAATTATGTTTTCATATTTTATGTACTCTGATGATGCAAGACAAAAGTTATTTTATTGTAACGGTTTTTGTGACTTATGGTATTGTGGACCACGGTATTATTATTGAAATAAAAATTTAAATTTCTGCTGCTATCTTATTTGTATCTGTCTTGTAATTATTCTATGACTGATTACCTAAAACGCTTCATGGAACTTAATGCATTCCCTTAGTGAGTGACACTAACGGACGTGGGATGTCGCGGCATGCTAATTATTATAGCAAATTAACTATTTTGCATCTATATTTTATTAAATATAATCATAACAACGAAAGTATATCATGTTGGATGCTAAAAGTATCAATTTTTTTGCTATACCAGTATTCTGGTATCAACATTCTAAACTTTATATGGTAAACAATGAAGCATACATTTTTAATATTCATAGTTACTTATGCAAAAATAATTTACTTATTCTATTTTAAATTTCTATGTAAATACTTCATTGTATGTTAGCTGCTAGAAAACTAACGTAAGTGACTCAAACCATAAAATAAAATGCCAAACTTGCTTTCTTTTTTATTTTGGAAACATACATGAAAAAAAGAATGAGTTAAATGAGGACGTAACGAAGTGGAATCCGCGACTTTGGTTGGAGGCTCTGGGGAACTAACAAGCGGTGTTGATTATGAGAAAACGGTGGTTTACATTTTGAGAGTTTTCGATAATCAGAGAAGATCAGGTGGTGGATGGTGTATTTAGTTTTATATAACTATTTTCTTGCTCTTTTTTTGTACACCAGCCGCTATTGTGCATTTGTCCTCATTATAACATGAATCATCTGTTTTTTAACCAGTTTGTTGCCTTAATTGGAAGTGTAGACGTTCGAAACATAATCATGTCCATAATGAAACTATCAGGTATTTTTCTACATGCATATTTCTCTTGTGTTTCTTCTATTAATATAAGCATGTTCGATATATATGCCATTTGAAAGAGTACTACACTGGCATCGTACATATGTATTTCACATGTGTAAGATGAACGATCCTCTTTAAGTATTGCTTTTTAAGATTTGAAATACTCTCATTTGCATGTTGGACAAATTTTTTGTTCTCTTTCTCATCTCAGCATTTGCTTTTTTTTCTTTCTTTTTTTACTACTAGTTTTCATTAATACCTAGTTAGAATTCACTAATAACAGAATTAAAAAAAACATGAGTATATGAGCACCATACATTGGCATAAAAAAGTTATTAGATAAAAATTCAAAATCTTCTAATTTAGCATATATTATCACTTGCTGGGAAGATTCTGCACCGTTAAATTAATCCATAAGCATGTTATTGAAATCAAAGATCAAAAAATTAAATAAAAAGGAAGTCCATCTAGCAATAAATATCAAATATAGTTCTGTCGCACCACCATAATTGCAATAGCCACGAGAAATGCTCCAATGATCAATGTTCGCTTTTCTAACATGCTAATCAAATTTCTCATTAACCTAGGTAGTTTCCGCAGTCTTCTTTTTAGTTTGCACAACCATTAGTTCTGTATCTCTCAACACCGGAAAGCTTCCAATCTATTCCTAGTCCATTCACACAACTACTTGGGCCTTTAACAGATGTGTATAAATTGCATCCTGTATAATACAAGCATCACCCGATTGTGATACTTTTCAGCACATTCTTAACGATGACAACCTAGAATGAAACTTTATTTCTCTTACTCCTACAACAGATTTAGTATTTTATATTTGTTTGCTTTGATTTAGATAGCATGACATCTTTATTTTTTATTTTTCTTGTGAATTATGTTGTGCAGCTGTTAATTTAAATGGCTATCTTGTTTTTTGTATTGTACATGTTCTTTTATAATATTCCATCATTTGTGTATATAGCTTCTTTTAAATTGTTTGGTAATTTGCATTGTGGTATGGTGTGCATTAATTCATGCGGAAGTTTTGTTTTTACTTATTTAATAAGTCAGAGCTTGAGAATTGACTGCATTTTCCTTTTTTGCATTTGCCTTTTCTGCTTTGTGTAGCTTACACCTGCTGGTTTTTATTTTAGAAACTGTTTGCTTCTTTGGTTTGTTGACCTTTTTAATCCTTTTATTTACGTCACTACCACGTTGATTTTTGTATTTTTATTGGCATACAAGATATGGATGTGATGTATGTATCGTTGTTTGATGAATGTGATATTAATATGAAATGCTTGCTTCACTTGTTTAGGCGCCTGATCTGTGTG
Organism: Allium sativum; assembly: GCA_030737875.1. Classification (NCBI taxonomy): domain Eukaryota; kingdom Viridiplantae; phylum Streptophyta; class Magnoliopsida; order Asparagales; family Amaryllidaceae; genus Allium; species Allium sativum. Next base: position 80,910,305 of record CM060909.1, read on the forward strand.
GAGGAAGAGAGGCATCCTTACATTGATATTAATTGTGAACATAGAATGTGAATTTGGTACGCTGATCACACCGTAAGAAATACAGAACTGGCGGCATTATCTGGAGCACATATATTGGGAAGCAAATGTTTTGGAAATCCTGTTGCATTCGATAATACCTACTTCAAAATACTCGTTGATAGACCAAGTGACTGTGTATGTGTATATGAGTGAATAAGTGTGTAGTGAGGAGTCAATGTATACGAGTGAAATGTAGTGAGGAAGTCTATGTACAAGTGATTGTGTAAATAGAGGTGAAACGCTATGTGTACTATTTGAAAGTGTAATAAATATTTATTTAAAAATAATTTTACAACCATCATTAATTGTTGTTATGGAAGATATTACAATGGTCAATATCTGTTGTAAAAAATATTACAACGGGCTGCTATTCTATTGAAGGAACATACAACAACAACATAAGACCGTTGTAAAAAGTCTATTACAACCGTCTGTTATCACGTTCGTTGCCCGTTGTAAAAGAGAACATATTACAACATGGCCTAATACAGCGGACGGGCTGGTCGCTGTAAAACCCCTATTACAACGGGCATTGCCCATTGTAATAGATCTGTTTTGTTGTAGTGATGCCTACTGTTTATATCCTTGTATGGTTTTCATTTTGTAGGCGAAGATTCAAGCAATGGTGGATGCAGGAAATATTACTGAGGCAGATGCACTTGTCTATGGTTGGAAGAGTCATGGACCGAATTGGCTTATGGGAAGGCGAGGTAAAATGACTGAAAGTCTCCAACAACCCCCGGTTCTTCTAACAGCTATGTGCAAGATCTAATCAAAAAATAAGACAAGAGCTTGGGGCTAATTTGGAAGAAAAGGTGAACAGAAAAGTGAAAGAGAACGTGTCATGGGTGTTGAAAAAGCTAGATGAAGCTAATCCAGATCTTAATTTATATGTCAGAGACTTTTGTGTCACCACAACAGGTGATGAAGATGACATTGGTACTCCTGCAACCCCAACAACTGAATGAAGTATTTGGATGGCATGTGTTAGCATTTGTTGTATATTCGAATTATACTTTTAAATTATGCACTTGTGGTATGTGTTCGTGATGTCACTTATGGTATGTGTTGTAATGTCACTTATGGTATGTGTTGGTGATGCCACTTGTGGTTTGGTATGTAGAATTGGTTAGTCTGATTGTGGTGATGAAAGTTTTAGGTGGATTTATTGTATGAATATTTTTGTATGTTTGAATGTTGTACAATGTTTTGGATTATATATATATGTATTGCACAATTTGTAATTACAGGGTTGTATTTTTCTTCTTACAAGTAGCATTTGCCTTTTTACTATTGCAGTTGTTTTTTTTTCTGATGTTGCATTACTGGATAGTGGTGTTGCACTATATAGTGTAGTGGTGTTGTGTTAAGTACAATATTATTAATTCCACCATGGTACAGCATGTGGGACCTGCAACTGATGTGGTGCCACATGGATAGCTGACGTGGCATATGACACATGGGCAGCTATCGTAAAGAGTTGACGTGGCGTGTGACATGTTGGCAGCTGACGTGGAAAGTTCATGTGGGCCCCATTATCATGACCCGGAAGCCAGGCTCTGACTTCTGCTTAAGGCAACATTGTATATTGTTGCATTACTTGCAAGTACTGTTCCAATAGGGTATAATGCAGTACTCTTTTTCCGTGGCAGTAGATGGGCAAAAACATTGCATTAGAGAGCTAAGGCAACGGCCACGGATGCCACGCTCCACTGGTGTTGCCTATTTGGAAAAACGGCTTAAGGCAATGCTTTTTCGATCAACGACCACACTTTTCCAATCTACGGTCACATAAAACTAGTGTCGAATATGCCTACTTTTGTAGTAGTGTAGTAATCATTCCTTGGTTGTAGAAATTATGATTTTTAATTTTCAGGGAGTCTGAACACGAATCCTGGTTCGATATGTGATACGATTTTTTGTTTGTTACTTAGCATAGTAATGCTAAGACCACGGTCACATTTGATTGAAATAGATTATAAACTTGTAAGCGTATGATATTGCATGGAAACTACTTTATTAACAACGTACAGATTTACATAGATGACTGATCAAAATCGTGAGGGTTGCACTCGCAACAAAGGCCGCAGGCCGGTGGAAAATAAAAGAAACCAAAACAACAACACTTCATTTGGACTTAGGAGAATGCTTGCCTTTCTTAGCTTCCTTGAGTCTCTCCCTCGCCTCCTTTTCAGTGTGAGTGAGAATATGCTTAGTCTTCTTCTTTCCAGATGGGGAATCTATTGAATCAACAGAGGACTTGCCAGCCAACTTTCCATTGATCGATCGAGTTGGCATCTTGATAATTAGTTTTCCACTACCAGCAACTACTTGGAGAGGATCGACTGAGAGGGCTTCTTCTTCTTTCTTGGACTTCAAGAGTGCCTCAGACTTAGCTTTCATCTGGGAAAGTGTCAAATTTCCACTTTCATCGGTTGCTCCAGTAATGGTTACATTCACATCCTCTTCATCCTCCTTGCTCTCCATATCCATTAAAGCATCAATGATTTTCCTTCCTTTGGGGACTTCGCTACGGGAGAGCAATGTAGCCTTGTTGGTAGCCTCCTCCTATTTCGTTTAAGTCTCCTCACTAGGATTGGTACCTAGAGAATGCGAAGCAATAGTTATTAACTCTAGAGAAAACATAGGTCTTTCAATAGTCTGCTGCACGGTACGACGACACGCGATAAGAGCCCTGAAAAATTGTTGTGAAAAGGTAGAGATACCTTCGGCAGACTTGTCCAAAGGAGTGGAAGAATTAGCCCATTCCTCGATGGGAGATAAAAGAGAAGCCTTGGGGATCACTGGATGTTGGGATCGTATCCCTTAGTTTATACAACTTCAGGCATGACGGAGAAGGAGCTGGAACCACCTTCGATATTATCCTTTCCCTTGGCTCGGTGCTTCTCTTCCTCTATAGCAGCCAGGATTAGTCTCCGCCCTTCGGGTAGACACTCCGGCTCATCACCTCTCAAGCATATTTCCCTCAGTTTCCCCTCATCGATGGCATCCACCTTTAGTTTCCACTTCTCGTCATCGATAATCTGATCCCCATACATCACCAGAGTTTCGGGTAGTCCTAAACCCAAGAAATGTCACGAGATCTATCACTTAAGCAAATAATTCGATCATAAGCTCGCTATAGCCATCTAACTCCTTCTGGACTTTGGCAAGCTGCGCACTAGGATTGGCGGCGGATTTAATGACGATACTGGTGTTTCCCTAAGCTAAGACTTCCCATGCCTCAACCTCTGCCAGCTTGGCCTCCAGGCTAGCGTTCTTTTTCTCTCACTCCGCCTTTTCCTGCTTGAGGCAGGTGCAAGATAGCTTCAACCTGGTGTTTTCTGACTTAACATCCGCAACCTTCTTTTTTAGGGTGGTGCGCTCCTGGCTATGGGAATCAAGCTCTATGTAGTAGCGTTTTTGCAGTTCTTCGTGTTGTTTCTTGTAATTCTCAGCCTCACGGTGAATGAGGGCAAGTTTGGCCTGCGCGTCCACAAGCACATTCTCCATGTTTTCTATAGCCTTCGTGTCATATTCTGCAATCTCCTTCATGTTATTTACATCGGTCAGCAGATCACGGATGATGTTGGAAAGATTTCTGGCATACTTACACATTTCCTTGTACTATTTATCCATAAAGTCTATCTTTGCTTTGACTTTATCTACCCAATCTAAAGATACCAGCTCAAGGGCAAGGGAAAAATGCATGTCCCGAAATGATGATTTGGAAATTACTTAAGATCCTCAGTTTAGCCTCATTTTCAAAATCAAGTATAACTGGCCTCATTGTGGTAATGTCGATGTTCCGGCATCTAGTGGGCGCAAGGGTTGCTTTGCTCTTCTTCGGGTCTTTGCCCAAATCCTTTGGATTGTCACCGAATCAGAATGTTTCTTCGGTGGTTTCTCCTGATGGTATGTATCTTTGGAAGAAGTTGAAGCCTTGGAAATATGTTTATCTCCCTCTCGGTGAATAGAATAGCTCTTAAGCTTCTCTAAATCCGAGAGAATTGGAGACCGAGAGTGGGAGGAGCGATGGTACTGTGATTGATTGTGTTTCCTTTCATCTCTCCCACGGCTCTCATATTGATCACACTCGATGTCGGAGTCGTATCAGGGTAAGTTGGAACAGATTTTCCTGAGACTGTTGTTTCGACGAGGCATCTCTCCTGCAGGATAGCATAAACAAACATTAGCTATCGGGATTAATATAGTGCACAGGTGTTGTGACGTGCAGTGAAAGTGCATATCCTAAGTGATCCCCCCAACAAACCTGAGCCTGGAGTTAGGCTTGTCTGTGAAATCTCCCTGTCTTTTACAGGTGTGGCTTCCTCCTCAGGGTTAAGGAAGAATGAACCTGTGCCTATATCTTTGGAAGTATAAATCTCGTCAGGGAAAGGAAGCTTAGCCAAGTCCCTGAATATGGGATCGTTTAGCTGGGACCACCGACAGCTGACCAAATGGGAGATGATGTCTTTGGAGACGGTTGTCTTTCTGAGGTAGAAGCGTCCTTCGGGTCAGCAACCTAGGGTTCTCCCCCAATTGGCCAGTTCATAATTTCATCATGTTGAATATGCACTGAAGGACTTCTGAGAAAGGTGTCTGGATCTTGTGCGCGAGTCATCTCTTTATCTGCCGACTGTGGTACTTCTCCGAAACCCAAAAGATCTTGAACTTTGGAGCTCTCTCCCTTCTCAACTGAAGTAATAAATTTCCCCCTGGCTAAGGGCACATTGCTGTTTTCTGAAGATGCAGGAGGAACTTGAGTTGGGGGCATGTATATGTAAGCACCGCCCTTATGGCCTATACTCCAACTCATGTCACGCAAATGATGACAATGGAGATATTTGTCCACCAAGCACTTCCTGACACTTAAGAAATCTAGGTTGATGTTTAGTAGATGGCTCAGACGATTACAGTATATTTGGTTTTCTTCTTACCTCGGGTTCTTAACTGTAAAAGAATAAGAAAAGTTAGCACATTCACAACGATGTTCGAAATGAAAGCATCAGATTTTGAGACAATCTTCTTCTTGGGCGCATCCAATTTGATGCTTGATATAGAATCACTCAGGCTTTACATCCCCCACTTTATTGTATCCTTCATTGACAATCTTCTTCTTGGGCACAAATTCGAAGTATACGAAAGACGGAGTTTCTTTTGTACGATGCTTGAAATGATAATGGAAATTTAAATCTTTGAAGGTGATCTCCATGCCTAATATTTCCATGTATGCGATGTATAATGTATACAGATAGGCATATGCATAGGGATAGAGTTGCATGTGAGCAATCTGCATTCATCTTAGAAAGCCGACGACGAATTGTGGAAATAGAGGAATGGCCCCTACATAACACATCAATCGGCTGATTGCCATGTTGCCCTCCAGAGGATTGTGGGGTCTATCTGTTTCGATTGCTACTCTGATTTCTTCACAAGGGATTTCATGCTTCAGATGTATATTTCTAAGTCTGGTTTCGTCAATTGTTGAGCGAACAGAATCATTGGGTGCCTTTAGGATGGTTCCATTTCCAAATTGGTCGGGAGAATGTTTGTCTCGCACTCCCCCTTCCTCTTCCTCTTCCTCATCCATGAAGACTTCACCCCCAGATGATTCTGCGCTCTCATGAATTTCTATCACAAAATCTAAACCAGTGTTATCCTACTCCAGATCTGAATTTGGCGAGATAGCTTCGAGATTGGGGTTACTAGATGATCATGGAACTGCAGTCCTTCCTGATAATCTTGCTGAGCATCATCCAAACACACTTTTTGTACTATCCAAGAGATAACAAATATTAGAGTGTAGTTGCCTGTGTCCCCCTATGTATGTGTGTGAACAAACTTGTACCAGTGTGTATAGTGTTGAAACAAGAAGACATAAAGTAAATAAGAAGGAAGGCAATGAGACAGTATGCTTTAAATAATCGAGCTGTCATTTTTTCATTAAGTTTGGAATGTACAATTTGGAGGTTTCTATCCTAACTGTACGCGAATCAATAATTTGTGATTGATTTTGGTTGAGTTATATGCAAGTCTGTGCCATAAGTCCGCTTTGTTGAGCTCCTCGTTTCAATCAAGTTCGCCAGCATATGGTAGTGCATATGTTCCATGTTTAAGACACATGGGTCGATTCGGGAATTTCTGGTTATGACACATCGAGTCGGAGTGGGGTAGTAACAAATCGCCAGGGCGGATCAGAGGAACTCAACCCGACACGGTCCTCTTCACCGTACTCCGCTCCATCCACCCCATTATCTCCAACCTGGTTGCCCATTTTCAACTCTACTCACACTCCCGATTCACCAGCCCTTTTCCTTCTACTCCATTGTCCTCTTTCTTTTTCCACTCTATTGAGGATCACATCCCTCTTATTCTCCTTTTTTTATTAAACTCGAAAGTAAGCCCAAACATCGAAATCCTTAACACTGGGAGTAATATGCTAGAACCACCACCATGAAGAGACGGCGTCGACAACGACAGTGGCGAACTAGATGGATCCGTTGTCAAACACCGAAGTTGATGCGAGAAAAGTAATGTGAATCAACATGAAATTCGAGCATTATCTGAAAGGATCAAAGGCTTAGGAACATGAAATGAAAAATCAGAGCCCCCTTTGAATTAAACTTAAAGATTGGGTGAGTTTGTGGAATCTAAAAATTAAGATTGTCCTCTTTTGATTTGGGGAAGATCGGTTCAGGAAGGAAGATAAAATGAAGAGGTGCATGGGGGGCTCCTTCTGTTTATATAGGGTGGTATATGGCTTCTTTTCGTATTCCAATGAAACGAAGGCCCAGTCTGACCCGCTCCAATAGTATTGCAATCGAGGTGCCTCATAGCCCTTCGAGCCAAGGTCTGCAGTGGGCAGCGAGAACTCAACCCGATCGGCGCAACCACAGCTTAAAATTGGCAACACCAAATACATGAACAGGTCGGAGAAGCTTGACCCGATCGCTGTTGAATTTTCGACATTTGTTCATGAAATTGAAGTTAATTAAGGCGCAAAAGGTCAGATCACAATTATGATATGGCTTAACTAAACAATTCTTGTTTTTCAAACTTACAAAAACTAATGAATTTACCTGGAGATTCTCTAGCTCCCGGGTTAAAGTCTCCAACTTGATTGAACGCATTGAAGATGGTAGAGAATAAAGCCTTCTATTTATATTTGATTCAAACATCAAGGATTACGACTTCATGAAGCGTCACGACCTTATAGGTAGGCACAACTACTGGTTGTTACCGGTTCGAGAACAGAAGGATTGGCAATTTTAAAGCATGTCTCATCTCCAATAAAACATACTTCAAGGGGTAAAATTTTGGCCTACTTTAGACACACAGAGTCCGGATGATCATTTACGAGGAACAAAGTCGAATCAGATCAATAAAGAAGCCTCGAGCCGAAAAATAATTACGCACCAATTGAGTCTGGGCATCACCGAGTCGGGTAAGAGAAATAGAAAGTTGATCTCCATGCAAGTGAACAACCTCACTCCAGAAAGTATGCAATACGCCGGGGTAAGGTATAAATACCCACTCCACTCGATGCGTAAAGGAAACAAGGCGTTCCAAAAGCAATGTTTCGGGTCAGAATATGCCCCTATCTGACCCGCCTTGAATGAAAAACGTAACGTCCTAAAACCACTGCAGCTGATTGATGATGCTCTCTACCTGATCCACTTTATGTATGCTATCCTGAAACTACTCTACTGGTCAGAGGAAGATATGTTCTACTGCTTGGAATATCGGAGCGGGTTCCCCCATGTACCCATGTTCCTGATGTTTTGTCTTCACTATGGCATGTTCGAATCTGAAATTCGAGGGATAGTGGCCACGTTGTACTACAACCCGCCTGCACTCTCTGCCTATAAATATGCCTAGACTTGCCATTTGGAGGGATCTTTTGGCACTCTGCATATTCCAACTCCACCATTATTAGTGTTTCTCTCTTTTATTCATATTGTACTCTAGATTGTTGAGTATAATTTCATAGATTTTGAGCGATATTCCATTGTAATTGTGAGGTTGAGCAACTATCTACCTTGCACTTGTACTCAATTACTCAATCAAAGAATTATAAAGTGGACGTAGGCTCGTTAACGTAGAACCATTATAAATCTTGCGTGCCTACTGTTTTTTTATCTGTTTTTAGATTATAATTCTCTGCAATTTCTAGTCAACTGGGTGTTAGAACCACTGTTTGGTCTAACAACATACATCACTTGTTATTTGGCCTATGAAAGTTAGACGTCTGGTGTAGTTACTTTTTATGCTTTTGACAGTTTGTTTATGTAAATTCCTGCGTGGAGTATGAAATTTGTAGTCTAGAATCGTGTTTAGCTCCAGTGTTGTAATTTAGTTAGGATGCAGTGGACGGTCCACTTTAAAAACCATTGTTGGTCCACCTTAAAAACCGCACGTAGCAGATTGGTAATTTGCCAATCTCGTGTTATATTTATAGTTTTTTTTATAATAATAAGGGTTGCGGTCACTATAAAAACCGGTCGGGTCTGCCAAAATAAGATATATTAGTTAAGCTTATTAGTGTCTAAATTCAAAAGTTATATTATACTTAATAATAATTTGGGTGGTTAGTGCATGTGCTTATTAGTTTAACAGAATTTTGTGTTAACTAGCATATGCGTTAGCTAAAATGTTAATACAAATAATTTATTCATGAAACCCTTTATTAGTTTATATCATTAATTATATATAAACCCACATTATTATGTGTGGTTGTATGTGGTATGATAAACAAATTAGTGCATAATGTTAATTTTTTATTATCGTGTAATTAATTCAAATTATTGTTATCTAATTGTTCAAAAAAACTTTTTAATTATTACTAATTCAAGTAATTAGTTTATGTAAAATGCTAATTTAAAAAATTAATGTGCAACGTACTTTATTTTTCTAAATATAATATTATACTTATAATTGATAAATTTAAACTATATAATTGTTTTATAGAAAAAGTAAAAGAAAAATATATTATATAACTCGTAAAACACTAAAATATAAACAAATTAATGTATAATGCTATTATAGTATACAATTAATGAAATATTAAAATGTATAATGCTAATATAAACAAATTAGTGTATAATGTACTTTATTTTTTTAATTCCTTAAATTGTTTACGACTATCTCTGCTAAGTCTCGGATGTTATCGTTGTAAAGATATACATTTATAATACATGATGGACATCAATATTCATTTTATATATTTGCCGAATTTTCCATATATAAGACAAGTTACAAAGGCAATAAATTATATTCTGTAGATTATATCATCTTAAATGGTTCACAAAATTTCAAGTGTGCTGCCTTTTTATTCCCAATGTAAACGCATTTGTGTACGATAAAGTAAATAAATAGGGGTGCAAGCAATCGTTTATAAGTCATTTAAAAAGAAACGATTTAAGAAACGTAAATATTATTTTGTTGTAATAAGAAGTAGGATGATATACCATCAAAGTAAAAAATAAAGTGAAAATATAAAAGATTTTATCAAAAGAATTAAAAGAATATTATGTAATCAATAAGCATTAGAATGTAAACAAATTAGTATAATGATAAAATATTATATGATCAACAAAACATCAAAACGCATAAATAAATTTAAAAATGAAACGTCATTCCAAAAAATAATCGATAATTTTTTAGATTTCCAGAATATTTTTTTGAAATAGGAAAAAGAAAGATCAATTATTTTGTCGATTGGAGTTGGGTATATAAACGAAAGTGAATTGAAGATCTATATAAGAACACTTTTGTAATAGTGTATGTTGCATGGCCTTTGGACCCAGGTATACCAAATGACCAAATGATCTGTCAAGCTCAAAGGAATGACATATCAAAAGGCTCAAAATCATATTTTAGAGGGTAGAAAGTCGGATCGGTGAACTATGAATCGATCTAAGCATTTAGACTCTAAGAATTCTGGTTTGAACCATATGCTTAAACTCAAAGCACTACGAATTGGCCTACTCATGGAACTTCAGTTCGACATGCGCTCATCAACTTCGGATTGGGCGAGTGTTTAAGAAAGGAGAAGTGACTTTGAATTAGATTACCCAAGATTTGATGAATCCATGTCGGCATTGACCCTGATTGCCCTTAGATCGGTATCGATACAAAGACCAATAATGGGTGATACGACCCAAAATTTTCAAAACTGGTCCTCCTGCTGCTTCAACTTCTCCACTGATTTTTTTGGTTGATCCAAGCCTGCCTTCACCTATAAAAAAGAGTTGCATTGGAGAGTATAAGATCTTTTTGTGTTCTTATGCTTTATACCCTTATTATTGTTAGTATAAATAAGTGTTGCGTTACTATTGTTAGTCCCTGTTTGTTGTGATGGAGGGGAGGGAAGTGGTTAGAGTGGTTGGTATGAAGGAAGAAAGCTGTGAACGGGGTCGAGTGACGAGTGGATAGAAAAGTGAGAAGTGCAGGAATCGTCATTAACAACTATACGCATTTGCCATTCACAATGAATTGTTTTAAAATTTTACAATTTTATTAACTTGAACCTTATTTAGTTAATAAACTAATTTTCTTAAATACAACTAATAAAATGACTCATTCGGATCTAAACTTTATTATTGAGTACATTGATTCACTCTTTAAATCACATTTAAAAAGTGATAAACAGATCTAATCCTTGTTATTCAAAACAATTAATTAATTTAAATGATTTATTTGAAATAATCAATTAACTTTAAAACATAATAAAATAGTTAACTTAAAATAGTCATTTGTAGAAATGAAATCAACTTAATCACCGTTAAAATAAGATAACAATAATCTTAAACAACGATCAATCAAACAATAATCAACTATTAAATAATAATTAAATAGTTCTAATCCTTAAAATAAATAAATAAATATTTATTTACTCTTAAAATAACTAATTAAGTAATGGCTAATCTTTAAATAAATAATTAAGTAATAGCTAATAATCAAATAAATAATTTAAAACTAAAATAATCATTATTTACTAATTTAATCATTATTTATGACCTCTATTAATAATTAAATAAATATCTAAAACCCTTTTTTGAGTAAATAACTAGTTTTTAATCTTAGCCAATAATTTAAATAATATAACCCTTTATTAAATCATTTAACAAAAATTAAACATTAAATAATTATATTAATTATAATTAACTCCTTAATTAAAAATTAAGTATAAATTATATTTAAATTATCATTACTAAGTAGTTCCTAAATCAATATATCATTAGTCAATAGAATTGTAAGCACCTAAACCATCATTAATTAATAGTCAATAACTCTAACACCTAATCAATATGATTAATTAAAATAAATCAATCAACTTAAGCGTACTTAAGAATATTTAATAATTTTCATTGATCTTCGATAAGAACCTCTTAAACAATCAAAATGGAATATTTAGTTGCTAAAACTAATTCCGTTAAAGAATTTAAATATCATAAAACAGCTTCAAAATATATGGCTTAGCGATCGCACTAGTACTTAAATTAATAATCACCTCAAATTTTCACATCTAAAGGGGTTCACATGTCAACATTATATACCATATGGCCAGGTTACAAAGGTTATGACACACAATAATTAACAACTAATAGTCAACTAGCTATTCGGTCTATATTAACCAATATTGATAACAATTAATTGCATAATTTAAACTATCACTTAGCAGGCACATAATTGAGTTTCATTATGCTTAATAAATATCCATAATGGTCAATACAATTCAAATTAACTTACAGTATTTTATTTGATCAAATAAACAATACAAATATTAGACAATAATCTTAAACATCGTTGTTATTTAAAAATAACCTTATTTAAAACTTGTCAGTTTAACTATACCATAATTTTCTACTTAGCTAAAACCAACTACAAACTTCATCGCAATGTTGTGTTTGTTAATACGAACTCAACGCAAAATTTTGATTCGTTAATCGAATTCAATACAAGCAAGTTATTCATTTTTTAAAACAACATGTGTAAGTAAAACACTGTAAATAGTTTACCAAGTATTCTCACCATAACTTTTAAAGGAAGGGGTCCAATATCCAAACCGTATCCAAAATGAAGCTACCGCTCCATCTTCTCCTTTTCCCTCTTCAAATTCGAACTATACCCAAAACACGTGTATAAAAGGTGTTGTTTGGCGCTTTCTAGGAATTAGAAAATCGCAAATTATGTATTAATAACTACAAGCACACATGTGTGTAGTATGCAGATCGAATGCGGGGAGGAAAATAAAACTTTACTATTTATATATTTTGTAGGCGAGTAATACGAAATTTGAAGATTTGATTGAAATAAAAATTGCAATTGCAATTTGATTCAGAACAAATCTAATTGAACCGACGATCAAATCACAATTATCAATTGAAAACGAATTAAAACTGAAATTGAATTCACCACAGTTTCGAATCTAATCGGATCTATAATAAATTCAATGATAGAAAAATAAACAGATTACTGGACAAAAAACTGCATAACAGAAATAAACAAATAGGAAAGCAAAATTAGGATTACCAATGAATCAATCATACGTTCAATCACTAATGAAAGTCAAAATTGCAAAGATAACTTGTGTTCTACGAAATTTAATTTTATAGACGACACAAGTTGCTTAAGTATAAAAGATTGCTGAAAAATAAAATAAAAGAAAACTTCATTAATGGAGAAGAGAGAGAAAAGTTTAGAGGTTTACAATGAATACAATGGGTATTTATAGGGGATGTAGTCCCCTATCTATGTGAATATTGGGCCTATAATGAATCGCTTGAAATATTTTCTTTCCAAAGAAAAAAATATGATTGGATTATGATTTGTTGATGACCCTATCAAATCTTCTCTACACGGCAAGTGAATATAATTGTTTTCCTTAAGAAAAATATACCCAACTCTTCAAATATTTATTAGTGCATATATAATATGCATACATATGAATATATGTATATATATAATACCACTAGTCCATATGTTCTTCAGAGCAAAGGAGGTGGTGTGTATATATCCATATTCCTTCCTTCAGCAAAAATAGGGCTTCACAGGGATCGAGCTCAAGTCACTCTATCCAAATATCTAGGCCTTTACCAGTGATCTATGACATAATTTACGATTGAGATAGTGTTGATGTGAGAAAGTTGCTTTCTATTAGCAATTGGTCTTTAATTTAATGAAGGAGACATTTATTGAACATCCTGTGAAAACAAATGAAAAATACCCAAAGTAATATTTATTTATTACAAAAGATAAAATATAAGAGCATAAAATAAACACATTTCTATGTTAATCAGGTGCACCTGACACCATCGATTCAACCATCAGAGACCTTAATTCCATCGCCAAACAACCAACGTCGGTTGCTCTCCAACACTGACCCCATGAAAAAGCCTACGCACCCACTTTGAGGGAATGATTTGCAACACCTTCGAAAAACCTAAATTATTCGTGACACCTCCCAAAGATGAACTGCATCAACAACTCTCATACGGTGTTCCTTTAACATGACGAACATCACAATACCCTCCAAAATCTCCAACTCCCATCCAAACTTCCAAAAAAAGTCAACCATAGTTAGCTTGGAACGACCATGGCTCTTTGTTACTAACTCGAACCCTCCACATACACAGTCGATCGTCATTGAGGTCATCCAAAAGAAGATTTAGGCTCAACTATCACATTGCAACTGTTTTCAAGATTTATAATCGGTACACACTTGATTTTAGTTTTTTCTTGTGCTGCTGCGTTTCATTTTTGTACAGTTTACTATTAACTCATTTTCTTTCACCACACTTTCTTCGGCTAAGGCCTGCTTTCATGGCTATTTTTGAAGAAAATAAATGAAGAAGATAATACATAGCAAATGAAAATATTGATAAGAATGTGAAGCATATATAAACAGATGTGTTGCTAAAAGCACCTAGGAATGTTCTTCCTAACACTATTACTAAAGAACACCATGAAATTTTAGGTTTCACACTTCCTAATACCAACCATTTTAAAGGCTACCAACTTCATTATTTTTATTTTTTCACATGACGAAAAACAGCTGACCAACACCGTTCTCTACGACGATCAACTACCGAATAATAGTAATTCGGTGGTTATTGATAGAGGAAAACGATGTTGGTCCATGGTTGTTCTCCATGCAAAATAGCTTTGCATGGTGGTTGATTGCTGTATGATATAGGTTTGGTATTTGGAAGTATTTATTATTATTTTCCGTGGTACTAGGAAGCACTTTCTCGGGTCCTTTTAGCAACACACTGTGATTAGCTATATGTATGGTGAAGTAAGAAAATAAAATTTAGAAATGAAAATTTACTAAATGCCCTTGAATCGTCACTGGTTTTCCTTCCTACACTTATATTTACCTATGAGCTAACAAAATATATCTAATTTAACGAGAAGTTAAGTATAAGAAAAGAAAATGTGATTAAATCAATTTTTTTAAAGCTAAGTTGATTTATCTATTTTATAAATAAAATATGAATTAGATGTAAACATCATCATTTCGATTCTGATAGGTATTGTAACATCCCACCTTCCCGACCATTGAGAGTCAATACTAAAATATGACCATTTTACTTTGATGTCGAACATCCAATCGTCAAAAACGTAGAGTTAGGGTAAAAAGAAAAAGAGAAAAACAAAAGGAACTTTGAATCTCACAGAGGGAACAACAACATAATATAATAATACTGATAGATAACTGCCACTCCAAGATACAAAGTATATCAGAGTTAAAATAAATCCTATCAGTTGTACAGTTTTACAATTCTAACCTTACAAATGATGTTAGGTAAAATAAAATATAGTGGAAACAAAATAATGCGACAAACAAACTTCTAACTCTACTTCATGAGCTCCAAATCCTACCGAGGACAACCTGGAAACAAGCTCGGTCTGACCCGAGCATTATAATACAATAATAACGGATCAGTCTGGAGTACCAACACGAGAAAACTCATGTAATAGGAAACATACAATAATTCTGTGAGATCATGCTACTGGTCGCGAAATCTTATAAGTATAACATATATGAATAAACATCAACTCAAAATCAAATCATCGAAACAACAAGGGATGGGTGTCATATGCAAATTTTCCAACATAAATGTAATGACGGTATGACATGAGAGAACCCCTCTCTTAATTGCATTATTTAATTAAGATTTTAATTAGATATAAGAAAAATAATTTTCTTTTCCGGGTTCTTCTTTCTCTACGATTTCATTTGTTTTTTAAAATATATATATACACACATCCAGGATCCTACTCTACTAGTATGTACATGCCAGTATATGAATTATAAGAGCTAGACTTGTGATAAGGATTTTCCATAAGGCATCCCATTTATCAGAATAATCAAAGTTTTAGCACATAGGATATAAATGGTTAAAAGGGCTCTTTAATCAATTCTTTACACAGAAAACATGATGATATAATTTAGTATACTATCAACTACAACATACATACCATTCAGTCAATTTTTGCATGATATAAAGGACATAAAATAAAGCATGTACTAGTGGCTTTATAAAACTAATACTGGTTACAAATAAAATGATACATAGGAATTTTTCTATATACTATGTCTTGCTAGTATCTTGATTTAACCCTCCTTGTTTCAATCTATTTTCCTAGTTAATCTACATGAATTCATGTGCTACATCTACCCTATTACTGATTCATGAATGTGTTACAGATCACATGTTAATGCATTCTAAGCCTAGAATAAGTAGGCTGCTTCTTTACTGAACATGGTTAGCAAGGGCAAGGCATTTCTTTTGGCTTCTTTATTGTGTTTCCTTGTGCAAAAGAGGCTTAACTTATTTGTTTATGGCATATGGTTCATACTCAAAGCCGCACATCCACATGTAGTTTAGCATAGAAATTATGCCATTATACTTAACATGTTTCAATTACTTTGAAATAAATCACATGCTCATAAATATGAAGCTTTTCATCTCTTTTGATCAATGGCAATAACGTATTATTTTTCTTGCCTTGTCCATCTTACCAAAATTCAGTAAATAAAGTCACATAATTTTAGACATGTACAAATATATACATATTACATTCACTTCACCACATCAGCATAAATTAACTAGCATAATCTTCAAACTGTTTTAAGTTTTGAATCTACTTAATCTGCTGATACATGCAGATATTACAATAATTTGGCATACAAGTTCTTTACTTAAGCCATAAAAAACTGATTCTTTTAAGCATAAACTTCATAATAAGTTAGCGAGCATTAAACTCCATTTTTCCAAGCAATACTTCAATACACCTTCTAATTAGCATCAACATTTCCTGCAGGAGCATTAGACTCTGCCTCATTTGAATTGAGACACCCCACATGCCATTGAGAAAATAGGGTCAAACAATTTGTTTGGTGTGAGTATATCTAAATTTATATAAATCTAATCATTTACATGTTCTTATATTCGATCATGATACCTATCTTTTCACATAAAATCGCATTATAAACTTAGGTTCTTTCCACTAAATCATTCAGAGGACGATTTCTAGTATTCATCTCATGGCATGGTATATTCAGGTGTGCACATACATACATACATATATATATATATATATATATTCAAGACATAAATAATTCTGCCTAAGAATAAATTCCCATTCCATTTTCTTTACTCAATATAAACATGATTCCTTATAATTATCTAACCCTCAGCTCCTTCTCAGGTTACCATGTTTACTTTCTTGAGCTTATACCCTTACATTGAACACCAATGTGCACAATGTATGGGATCCCCCTATCTGTTAACCCATCACACAAAGGCCTTAGGGATTAACATGTTATGTGTATGCCTGGTTTTCCACTTGAAATCCAGACAAATCAATGTAGGTTGTGGTCGTTCTAACCATACGGAGCCCCTTCTTATATAGATTCATCTTTTTATAATGTGTTCTTCAACTTTCATGCTACCCTATCACGCCAGGGTTACCCACAAATTAATGCATAATTAAAGTAAGTAAAAAGCTATGCCAAATACTTGTCACACATAAGTTACACATATAAATCAATCAAACAGCCAAGCCTAAGTAATTATGACTTCATACATTCACACCCTATTCAAATATGATTCATATAACTAATCAAATGGGTGTATAAATCAGTTTATTATGTACAAGTTTCTTCTATAAATCTGCATATGTTAGGAATTATTGAGAGCATGTGATTAGAGGCATAGGAAACCTCTTAATGCTAGAATTTTTCCCGTTAATCTCCTTATAAAAAGGCGACTGATCAGAAAAACATTTGGTAAAAGAAGATCAGCACATATATATAACCATGTTGCTCTTCTTTAGCCTATATATAGAAATAAGGACAAGCATGTGACCACTTGTCCGTACTACTAGATTCCTACACAAAATCCTACCTCTCAATAATATATCCAAAGTTATTCTCTTGCAGATTTATATTTTATATTTATCCATTGCATCATAGTACTTATTACCACCATAACATTTAATAGATATGCTGATCCCATTTACTGAAAAATCGGTGTGTACGACTTTAAGCAGGATCAATATGGATATAGTAGAAATATAGATGATATACTAACTAGCTAGTCTACAATAGTTATGCAAATAAATAAGAGCTAATATGATAAATCACAAGTAGAAAAAGCAGTAAGTAAAGTAAAGTAAAGTGACACCAGGTATTTTATACTGGTTCGGACTTCCCGTCCTACGTCTAATCCTGAAGCTCCTCTTCAGAATTAACTATCACACCCTAACTTAACCCAGAGGAATAGGTCAGTACACCCGAGCCCCAATAAGGATGCCTCTTGCCTGAGCAACTACACAGAACTTTAACAAACGGACTTCTGCTTTGTGTTCTTGAATCAACACTGATAGTCAACGGTTTAAGTATAACCTTCGCATAATCTTATCCTCGAGTATTTGAAATGAATTTGAAGATTTAAGAAGTTAGTTGCTTGTAGAATCAAGATATATGAAATGTTATCAAGGATTCAACAAGAAACTTGAATTTTGGAGAGCTTTATATTTCAAAGAATATAGAAGTGTAATTTCAGAGAATAGAGAGAATAGAATGATAATCGGTTATTTGAAATCATATTTTGAAGTGTTTATATAACAGTAGAAAGGTAGCAATTCTTTATGAAGAGTTTTAATCAAAAGAAGCTTCCATTTCCTTTCAGAAATGAAGAGATTTCTTTTCATGAATGAAAGTAACCTTTCAGAAAATATTTGCTGTTTCGAATCAGTCGACTGGTTAAAAAATAATCAGTTGACTGGTAGAATTAAACTTTAAATCGTTGGGAAAAAACTTTTCAAAACTAGCCGTTATATACAAAAACAGTCAGACCAGTCGACTGGTCATTTCTCTACCAATCGACTGGTAGTGCTGTTTTTGCACAGTTCTGGCTTTTAAGGTTTTATATATATATACACATATATATATATATATTTACTTTGTTTTGTTTATTCGTGTTATACTTGAGGATAGATTTTAACATAATTCTAACACGACTCAATGTGTGTGTGTGTGTATAAGACACCTTATCTCTATAACATGATTCCCTTGCAATCTCTTTTGTTGGCATTAATCAAAATCTTGTTTTCAACATTTACACTCCATACAATAGAACGTATACAAAGAAAATACAACATATATTCAATCAAAATGGTTGCCTTTGAGGACTTGATTCCTATATAAAAATAGTATATACTCACAATAATATTTTCTCCTTTTATATCCTGAGTACTTGGTATAAGCTCGACCCCTTAGGTACTGCAGCTACTATTTCCTTTGATTTAACTTTGGTCTAGAAGAAAGAAACTAGCTTGCATGCCTAGTCTTTTTATATTGGCTAGATTTGGGTTTTGTAGCTACATAATGTCAATGTTACCCTATATAGAAACTAATTTGTTAAACATATTAAAGCACTCAAGACTATACCCGTTTATCCTTTTTATCTTTTTAGAGAAATAACCCATACCATACCATGCCATGTTAAATTCTTTTTGGTTGCGCCAGATTTGTGTTTGCCCATTTTTATCCCAGCTATCATGCTTCTTGTATGATTATACTAGCCACGAATTTGTGAATGCTATACACACATTTTCCTATGACCCATTCATATTAAATCTTCAAGTTTTCTTCTTGATTTTTCAATCATATCTAGAATACTCATTCTTATGCATCATGACGCACAAAAGGATCAAATACTTGGATACATTTTTTTTAATTTAATTTCCAGGTGCAATAAAATAAATTCAAGTAAAGGAAGTATCCAATTTTCATGCATAGTGGATAGTCATGTGCACCTTATCCATGCACACATATATGTATCTCACATGTGTTATACACACACATCTTAATAATAATAATTTTTAGCCTTAATCATTAAAATAATTCAGGGTTACCACATTTTCCCCACTTTCAGAATTTGTGTCCCACAATTTAACATATTTCTTAAGGCAAATTATTTTCCGAATTAATATTATTTGCTGGTTTGAAACCCTTCCCCTTTCTATTTCTATTGTAGTCAAACTTAAAACATAACTCTTAACAGAATAATTTATGTAAAAATTTAAGTACCTTTTTCCTATTGAACAAACACGTTAGGGTAATTGCTTCTACTTTCATCCTCTGCCTCCCAGGTACAATCAGTAGAATCAAGGCTCCACTGCACCGTCACAAGTATTATAGTTTTGTTTCTCAATCTCTTTTCTTCTTTACCCACTATCCCTACTGGTTCTTTCTCATACTTTTGATTAGCGCAGTGGGTATTTTCAGTATGGTTTTCTCATCATGTACCCACCTCCTTAGCTGAGATACATGATCATACATTATGTATTGCACTCATTTCTTCCTGTAACTCCAACGTATATGTAACTGATCTAACCCTCTCTAATATTTTATAAGTCCCAATATATCTAGGGGTTAGATTACCTTGCTTCCGAAATATGAGAATTCTCTTCATTGGAGATACTTTGAGGAAAACAAAGTCTCCTACTGCATATTCTACAAACTTTCTCTTCCTATCAGCATATACTTTTTGCCTACTTTATGTTGTTGCCATTCTGTTCCTGATCAGCGTGATTTTCTCTAATGTCCCGTTTATATGCTATGGCCTTAGTATTATTCTATTTCCAACTTCGATCCACTAGCAGGGGATAAACATGGCCTCCCATACAGGGCTTCAAAGTGAGTCGTTCCTATTATTCTTTGATGATTATTATTATATAAAAATTCAGCTAGATGGAGATAATCTTCCTAGCTACCTCCCCAATCCAATATACATGCCCTGAGTATATCCTTAAGTGCTTTATTTAGTATTTCAGTTTTCCCATCAGATTGAAGATGGTATGTTGTGCCCATACACAATTCTGTTCCCATGGCTTCTAGAAAACTGGTCCAAAACTTATAGTTAAACAGTGTATCTCTGTCACTCACAATGGATTTAGGAACACCATGCAATCTTACTATTTCCTTCATGAACAATTGAGCCAGTTTGCGTGCACTTCATTCTGACCTGAAGGGTATAAAGTGTGCTGCTTTGATTTACCTATCAACCACCACCCAAATGCTATCAATCCCCTTCAAGATCATGGAAATCCATATATGAAATCCATAGAGATTTCTTTCCATTTCCGTTCAGAAACATATAGAGGTTGTAGTAATCCAGAAGGTTTTTGATTTTCTTCCTTTACTTGTTGGCATATAATAGATTCAGCCACATGTTTGCCTGCATCTCCTTTTAATCCCTTCCACCAAAAGTCTCTTTTTAAATTGTGACACATTTTTGTTCCACTAGGGTGGATGGTGTACTTACTTCTATGGAATACATCCAATATTTCTTTCCTCCATTCTTTATTCAATGGAACACACAGTCTATTCTTGTTTCTTAAATATCCATGGCAATCAATCTGGAAATTTTCTACCTCTTCTCCCTTAGTCAAAAGCTTTTTCTTTTCTTTAAAAATGAATCATGTTCTTGTGATTCTTTTACCTTTTTAACCAAATCAGATTTTATTGTCATAACACTCAACCTTCCTTGATCCTTTGGTACACTGATTATACCTATTGGCATTTCCCCACTACCACTTTTCATTTCCACCTCCGAAAGCAAAGATGAAAATAAGAACTCTTTTATCATCAATGTAGCCACTTAAGCATGTTGCCTGCTCAAAGTATCAACAACCTTATTAGCTTTTCCAAGGGTGTACAATATGCCAATCATAGGCAGCTAAAAACTCTACCCACCTATGTTGCCTCATGTTTAAGTCTTTTTGGTGAATAAATATTTTAATGATTTATGGTCGGTGTACAATTCAAATTTCTCCCCTAATAAATAGTGTCTCCATAGTTTTAAGGCATATACCACTGCAGCAAGTTCCAAATCATGTATAGCATATCTTATTTCATTAGCTTTCAACTGCCTAGAGGCATAGGCTATTACTTGTTCATTTTTCATTAAAACGGCTCCTAGCCTACTTCCACTAGCATTATTATATGCTATAAGTCCCTCATTTCCTTCGGGAAACTTTAACATTGGTGTCTATTAATGCCTCTTTTAATTTTAAAAATGCCTTCTCACTTTTTTTTGTCTAGATAAAAGGGTAAGCCTTCCTTGTTGATTGCGTGAGGGGAATTGCAATTTTAGCAAAGTCTTCTATAAATCTCCGATAATAACCTGCCATGCCTATGAATGATCTCACATCGCTCATTGTTCCGCGTCTCTTCCAAGTTTGTACTGCCATTACCTTTCCTGGGCTTACTGAAATCCAATTTCCAAAGATAATATGACCCTAAATCCTAACCTCATATTTCCAAAGTGTACATTTTGAAAATTTTGCCTTGAGGTTATACTTCCTTAATCTATTCAATACCAAATGCAAGCGTTGTTTTTTCTCTTCCTCTATTTTAGAATACACCAATATATCATCTATAAAAATGAGCACAAATCTATCCAAATAATCTTTATGCATTATGTTCATCAAGTCTACAAAGTACGATGGAGCATTTGTGAGGCTAAATGGCATAACAAAAAATTCATATAGTCCATATCTAGTTTTGAAGGCTATATATTTAATGCACTCCTCTTCTACCTTCATCTGATAAAAACCAGATGCTAAATCTAATCTGGAAAACACCTTGACACCACTTAATTGATCAAAAAGATCAACTATTCTTGGCAATGGGTATTTGTTTTTTATTGTGACTTTGTTAAGTTCTCTATAATCTGTACACATTCTAAGTGTACCGTCACGTTTCTTAACAAAACCACTGTTGACCCCTAACAAGAACAACTTGGCCTTATGAAACCCTTTTCCTCTAAATCTTGTAACTTCTTTTTCAATTTAATTAATTTTTTAGTCCCCAATCTTGTGTGTTTTTTTGCTATTGGACTTGCATCAGGAATTACTTTTATTTGAAACTCAACTGGCGTATTTTGAGCTACCCCTTTACCTCATCAAGCACATCTGAGTACTGATTTACTATAGGCACTTAATCCAGTGTTAACTCCTCTTTAATTTCTAGATTACTAAAATGTCCAGACTTTCTTTCTTTGTTTGTTTCACACCATACTAATACCCTTTTACCCCCAGCAGTTTTCAAAGAAATAATAGAATTTCCTAAATTAATAATAGCCTTTTACTTTTTCAACCAATCAACCACCAGTATAACCCCTATACCTAGGTGATTCAGCACAAATAAATCCAAAGCAAACATGCTACCACCAATATTTAATTCTATTTGTTTACACATTATTCCTAGCTCACATGTGCTATCAACTAGGCTAGTTATGTATAAGGGTTTAGTAACTATCACACATTGTTTATCCATTAAAAAATCATACATTACGCTAATGGATCGGGTTCAAATACAATGGATCGATCACATTCCTTTTACATGGGTCGGTCGGTCAGAGGTAAAGAGATGGGTTGATCAAATGCTAAAGCAAGGCATCAGTCATAACACAAAGGTATAGGCCAGTCGCATATACTCCAGATGGATCGATCGGTCTGATAGCACCATGGTCAGTTGGTCAAGAGCTATTGCCATCGGTCGGACATTGAAGATATGGGTCGGTCAACAACTCTTGCTATAGATCGACTGAAATCCTTTAGCATTGATCGGTCAGCACCAAAAACAATGGAATGGTGGCCTCTCCTAACTTGGTCGATCGGTTTCTCCCATTACAGGTCGGTCGGGATAGTACAGCTAGATACAACTGGATACAACTGGCAGGATCGGTTAGTGCAATTTCGTAAATAAACTAACGGCTGATCCATAGCTTTCATATAAGATTATAGCCTCTTCACTTCATTCTCTCCACACCTATAAATACCCCATGGCCTACACATTTTGAGGGATCGATTCCTAGCTCCACGAAGTGTTGCTCTTTCGTTTTCCTAACTGTTCTAAGCCATTCTAACCTCCATTAGAGTCCATTGAAGCTATAATATGCAATCTCTACAATCTCATTCAACATGGAACCAACAAAGATCATTTGAAAACAGTGTTTTAGAAGATTCATCTCATTAATCTTCACAATTCCAAAGATCTAAGGATTTCCGTATCAAATTGAGAGGTCAAAGAGATTAAAGTGAGTTGTATAAAACTGAGAGAAGCATGTATTTTATAATCCCCATGATGATAATGAAATTTGTTTCCATAGTGGATGTAGGTCGAAATTAACCACTTTAAATCACTTGCACTTTACTTTTCCTCGCATCTATTTGTTCTTAATTTTGTGTTTGATCAAATTGAGGTGTTTATAAGCATTTTGGGGTATTATTGCCACATTTTGTATTAACATTTTAGCGCCCACCGAGGGGCTTGAACCCACGACCACAAGTTTAAGAGCCTTGGTGGGGGTTTGCTAAAGTGTTTTGCAAAATCCTGCTTTCTATGGTAGGCTCCCGAAGTCTAAAGAGTGGGCCCATTGAAGAATTCGGTTCAGAGTTTAAGAAGTTGTCGTAAATTATGGTTGCTTCGAAGAAGAATAGAAATTTCGTTAGAGCTTCTCCAAGCACTAATAATGATATGGTTATGCCACAAACTTTGAATGTGGATGTAGGCCAATCCTCGAGGCCAGCTATAACTCGTGAAGAACTGAATGTGGTCATAACTGGCTTGAATGAGAGGATGGATGCTACAACCAAAATGTTGATGGAAAAGCTTAATGCTCTACTCAATGCTCAAGCTAAACCCCTCCCCTCCCCCCACTTCCAAAGGTTGTGGCCAATGATGAGGAGAAAGGGGATTCTTTTACCTCGAGCCCTAGTCATTCTAATTTTGAAGTTGAATTCAATGATAAAGAGAATGACAAAGAGGAAGCTGGGGTCAAAGACTCTAAAGTTAAGGCGCGATAGCATGTTGAGAAAAATGCTACTCGGAGCATTCCTAGTCCCACCAAAGGGGCACCTCCCAAGAGAGGTCCAGGGCACCGGGACTCAAGCCATGATCATTCTGGTAAGAGGACTAATGCCTACTCTGTGGAATGAACCAGTGACGAGCAATATATCTCAGACATGGTCTAGCGAATATTGAAAGAAAGTATGGATTGTGAAGAGAACGAGAAGGAATGGTAAATTTCATCAAGTAAGAATCCGTTTACATAAAGAATCTGCATGGTGAAATTCCCTAGGAAATTTATACCTCCAACGATTGTAGCTTACGGAGGTACTGAAGACCCAAACATCTTTATGTTCAAGTACTATCAGCATATGAACGGAGCTAGGACTACCAAAGAAGTAAAGTGCTTGTACTTCCCAGTGTGATTGGAGGGCGTAGCTTGATTATGGTTTACTAGACTACCGCCAAAGTCTGTGGACGAATTTGTTGATTTGGCAAAGAAATTCCAAGAACAGTTCCGACTATACTCTACGAAAGTGAAGGATGTGATGTCACTCAACGATATGGAGCAGGATCCTAGAGAGTTAGTCAAGGCTTTTCTCACAAGATTTTATGCTGCAGTAGCAGAAATTATAGATCCGGAACCTCGATTTGTGTTGATGGCGCTGAAGCGCTCTATAAATAAACAGACAGAGTTTGGGAGGTGGGTCAACATGAAGAAGCTTAAGACTCTAAAGAAATTCTATAAAAAAGAAGAGGAATTCATGAGTGTGGAGGATGACCCTCCTCTTGCGCGAAACGTTGCGGAGAGCAATGTTGCTGGTGCAGGGAAAAGTAATGAAGTTCGACCTGAGCAAAAGAATAATTCTAGGCAGAAGAGAGGGAACAGAAAGAAATACAAAAAATCTTATAAGAAGATGCAGTTCTTTAAAACTTCGGAGTTGACCCCTCTGAATGATACTCTAGAGAAGATTTACTTCGCTACAAAGGACTCAGGTATCTTTCCCGAAGTGAAGCCATAGAAAGTCACGGAACAAAGTGCTAATCTAAGAAGTTTTGTCGCTTCCATAATCAACTGGGGCATAATACCAATGAGTGCAGCCACCTAAAGAGTCTGATTGAAGAGATAATTAGGAAAAACAAGCTTCAGCAGTATGTGAGAAATCAGCAAAATGCTCATGCCGCCTAGGGGAAGATTGCATCCGCAAATTAATCTGGATCAGGAGAGAAAGCTCTAGTACCCGTTAATTTAAGACCGGTTATCAATACTATCTCAAGAGGACCTCACCCAGCTGGAAAGAACGGGGGAGACATTGAGAGGTATGCCAGTGAATTGAAGAATGCTTCGAAGAAAGATAAATGCTTCGTTCTAAGTAACACATGTCCAACGGTGAAGATGCCAAATACTTCATATGAAGATGTAGTGTTTAAAGATAGTGATTCTGATGGAGTAGTTACGCCAATAGTCGATCCTATAGTTGTCACAATTGGCCTTGGCCTGACAATAGTGAAGAAAGTATTGGTTGACTGTGGTGCTTCTGTCAATGTGCTCTTCGAAAATACATTCCATAGGATAAATCTCACCACGTCAGATGTGCGGGCATGTCAAAACGAAATATATAGGTTCACCGACGAGCCAAAGCAACCGATGGGCGTGATTGACTTACTAGTAGAGCTTTGGGATGAAGAGCATAAAGTGGAAATGATGCAAACTTTCGTCTTGGTGGATGAACTCTCGGCTTAGAATGCGTTCTTGGGAAAGCCAACTTTGTCAGGTTTTAAGACTGCCTTAGCTCCGTGGTATCTAACCATGAAATTCACAATGGAAAATGGAGTAGGCGTAATCAGTGGTGACCAAGAGACGGCCAAGGAGTGCTACAAGACGGAGTTTCGTGATGCTAAAAAGAAAGACTTAGGAAAGAATGTGGGGGTTCCACTCCATATTCAAGATACTGCCTTATAGCAATTAGGGCGAGGCCCTTGTACTGGTGAGCATAGCAGAGCAAGGAAAGAGACGGATCCAAGAAAAGCCAGTACAGGGGAGAGACAAGCAACTCCAGCTGAGATCATAATTCCAATTGTAGTTCATCCTAAAGATCCTGATCGAGTGCTGAATATACGATCTCAACCGGGTTGCAAATTGCAAATTACAAAATGAATTGAATGCTTTGTTAAAAGAAAATTTTGATGTGTTCTCATGGAGCCACTCAGACATGTGCGGAATATTTCCAAAAGTTGCATTCTACAAGCTCAATATTGATCCACGTTTTCCATCCGTAAAGCAAAAAAGGAAAATCCTAGGTCTGGAAAGATCAAGAGCTCTGAAAGACTGGCTAATGGAAAATAGCTTCATCAAAGAATCCACTTATCCAGATTGGGTTTCCAACCCCGTGCTTGTAAACAAATCAAATGGCAAGTGGAAAGTTTATATGGACTACTCAAATCTCAACAAAGCCTGTCCTAAAGATAGTTTTCCTCTTCCCAGGATAGATCAGCTTATGGATTCTACAGATTGGCATAAGTTGCTTTCATTTATGGATGCTTACTCAGGCTATGACCAGATTATGATGTATGCTCCAGATCAGGAAAATAAAAGCTTCATCACAGATGTAGGCTTATATTGCTATACGGTATGCCATTCGGTTTGAAGAACACGGGAGCGACTTACTGGCAGTAGGTTAATGCCATATTTAAAGCTTAAATTGGCAAGACGATGGAAGAATATGTCGACGATATGTTGGTTAAGTCAAAAAGGCCACTGACAACTTAGAGAATTTGGTCGAGATGTATAATATTCTACGCAAGTTTGGTATGAAATTGAATCCATTGAAGTGTTCATTCGAAGTTGCATCAGGGAAATTTTTGGGATTCATGGTTAATGCCAGGGGCACAAAAGCCAACCCAACTCAAATTTCAGCTCTGGGAGAGATGTGTGCTCCTAGAACCAAGAAAGAGCTTTAATGCTTGAATGGGAATATCTCTACTCTAAACCGCTTCATGTCAAGAGCGATCGATGGGTGTATTCTTTTCTTCGACGCTTTGAGAAAAAAGAAGAAATACTTTCAGTGGACTCCTGAATGTTAGAAGGCATTTGAGGATATAATCCAGCACATGGAAACACCTCTGATGTTATCCAAGCCGAATGAAGGGAAGACTTATTCTTGTATTTGGCAGTGTCTCCTCATGCGCTAAGTGCTGCTTTGGTAAGGGAGGAATTGAAGGTTCAGAAGCTAGTGTACTATATTAGTAATAGACTGACCGGGGCAAAGTCGAACTACCTGAAGCTGGAAAAGCTCGCTTATTTTTTACTCATAGCCTCGAAGAAGCTCAGACCATACTTTCAAGCACATTCTATTAAAGTCCTTACCGATCAGCAATTAAAGCAAGTTCTGTTCCGTCCAGAGACCTCGGGAAGATTGCTGAAGTGGAATATTGAGCTCAGTCAGTATGATGTCACTTATCATCCCCGAAGAGTAATAAACAGGAAGGCCCTTGCATATTTTATAGCAGAGTTTTCAGATTGAGGAGAGGAGAAGGAAGAACCTATCAAAATATTGATTCAATGGAAGTTGATTGTTGACGGGTCATCAACGATTATTGTTCTGAAGCAGGAGGGATTCTGTAAACTCCTGAAGGAAGATCAATTTGCTATGCGCTAAGGTTAAAGTTTCCATCAATAAACAATGAAGCCGAATATGAAGTCCTCATCGCTAATTACGGATGTCAAAGGAGTTGCAGTTGAAGACTTTGCAGATATTCAGCGATTTGCAGTTAGTGGTATGTCAAGTTCATATAGAATTTCAAGCTAAAGGAGGAAACCTGCCAGCTTATCTACCCAAGTCTTGGGAACTATTTGACAGTTTTGACTTCTACACCATATACATATTCCCAAAGAGGAAAACATTAAAGTGGATTCGCGGGAGAAGTACGCTAGTTCAGGAGATGCACAATTGCTGGGGTTAGTTTCAGTCAAAGTCCTTTCCAACCCAAGCACAGAGCAGATTGATGTGGACTGGATTATGGAAATGGTCAAAGAACTAGATTCATGGATGACTCTAATCAGAGAATATCTCCTTAGTGTAGTGCTTCCAACAGATTGTAAAAAGCGAAGAAGAATATTGTGAAAGGCCCTCATGTATCTCATTCAGGATGGTCGATGCTAGGGTTAGTTTCAGTCGAAGTCCTTTCCAACCCTAGCACAGAGTAGACTGATGTGGACTGGATTATGGAAATGGTCAAAGAACCAGATTTATGGATGACTCTAATCAGAGAATATCTCCTTAGTGTAGTGCTTCCGACAGATTGTAAGAAGCAAAGAAAAATATTGCGAAAGGCCCCCATGTATCTCATTAAGGATGGTCGACTATATAGGCGAGGATTCTCTATGCCTCTGCTTCGATGTGTTACAAAAAAGAAGTCAACAACAATCATGATGGAGTTGCATGAAGGCGAACTCGAAGGTCATATTGTTGGTCAGATATTGGCTAAGAAAATTCTGCGATACGGTTACTTCTAGCCGGATGTAAATCGAGACTCCGCAACATACACCAGAAAGTGTGACAAATGTCAGAGATTCGCAAAGATTCCAAGAGCGGCATCCACAGTGATAATTCAGATGGTAATTCTATGGCCATTTGCAGTTTGGGGCATCGATCTGATCAGGGAACTACCCACAACAAAGTCCAGCTTCAAGTATACCGTTGTAGTTGTTGATTACTTCACCAAATGAGCTGAAGCTGAACCATTGGCCACCATCATCTCAAAGAAAGTTATCAACTACATCCAGAATAACATCGTTTGCAGGTTTGATGTGCCACATAAGATAATCAAGGACAATAGTCCCCAATTTGAGAGCAAATAACTCCAGAGCTTCTGTGCCAAATATAAGATCCACAAAAGCCTTGCAGTAGTGGCCCATCCGCAGGCAAACGGGCAAGTAAAAGCAATGAATAAAATTGTGAAGTCAACCATCTAGAAGCGCCTCAAGAAATCCAAAGGTGGTTGGGTATATGAGCATTCGCTTGCACTATGGGCATACCGCACAACTCATAAAACTGCAACTGGGCATACTTCTTTCTCTCTGGCTTTTGGTTATGAAGCAATGATTCATGTAGAGCTGGAGGTTCCCACTCATAGAAAGTTCACTTTAACCAAGGGGAAAATGAGAAGCTGCAGCTTGAAGCCCTTGATCAGCTCGAACAAAAGAGAGATGAGGCAGAGCTCAGGGTTGCTTCTCACCAAAGAAGGGTAGCCAAACATTTCAATTCTGAAGTCAGACAGAGGACCTTCGAGATTAGAGATCTTGTGTTGAAGAAAGTGATGATCGGAACCGGAGTCTTTAGGCCAAATTGGGAAGGACCTTATGTTATAAGCCAGAAGCTCCGAGACGGCATCTTCAAGCTATCCATGACAGACGAAATCCAGATTCCTAGAGCTTAGTATAGCGAGCATCTTCGCCGCTACTTCATATGATACTTTGTTCAAACTTGTTTTATAAAGTTTTAAATATTTGCAAGCATTGTAGTTGAATTCTATACACAAGAAAGAAAAGTCATGAATGAAAAGTCTATCTTCTTTCCAGAATCATATATTAGCAAACTCTTGTTTAATAATGCAAAGCTGGCTAAAATTGATTTTTTGACTTCAGGCTATATAAAGAACACTAGCTCATTCACAATCCAACGAGACTTGGGAGCTTTCTAAGCAAATCCCGATAGTGACATCTCAAGCATTGAGTGCCGAGAGCATTATATGAAGTAAAATAGATGATGTAGCACACCGCCTTGCAAATCAGAAAAGAAAGATCTATCCAGAGTCAAGTAATGAAGAGCGCAACAAATTGGTATAAAGTTGAAAAGCCGTATGTTTCATCAAAGGGTCACTTCCTAAAAAGGGAAGTTAGAGACACCAAATCTCCAACTGTGATCGCTTGCCAAGATAAGCGCCCAGCAGAAAGATTGTTGTCAGAACCGTGAAACGATGCAAAGTGGCCCAACCAAGCTAATAACTAAATGGTTGTGAATTCCATCGTAGAGGCACCTTCCTAAGTGCAAGGTTCAAGACATCGGTTCTTTGACCGTGATAGCTTGCCAAGTCAAGGCATCCGGAAGAAGGACTAGTGTTCGCCCATGGAATGATGCAACAAGAAAATCTCACCTGAAGGAGGAACCCGGTTTAGCTTCAACAATGCCAAGTCTATTTAGCGGGAAGTGCAACAAAAGACGGAATTCCTAGCTGGATGGGAGTGTTCAAGGAAGTTCCTTCGAAGCCTGGTCTAACATGTCGAAGGAAAGCTCACCTTGAGCTCAAGATGGAAAGACCAACACATATAGAAATCCTAGTCAGTAAGCGATGTCCAGGCTAGTTCCTTTGAGGCCTGGCGTAACTGGTCGGAGGAAAGCTAAGCTTGGGCTCGTTGAACGGGGGTATCCGGTTTAGTTTCGACAATGTTGGATTTATCTAGAGGAAGGAGAAACAAACAGAGGATTAAATACTAGAAAAACCAGCAAATCCAATCTAGAAACCAGCACAAATGGAAATCCAAAGACCTCTCTAGAGGCATCCATCAGTTCGGTTAGCGCTCAAGTGTCTTGGGTTGCGACGATCAATGGACTTAAAAGAACTTTTCAGAGGCGTCTAGTATTCGGTTAGCACCCTGGGATTCTGAGTTGTGACGATCGGTGGACCTAAAAGACCCCTTCGAGGGCACCCATTGAAGTCACCAATGCCAGAGTCTATCATTTTAAATGCGGGCGAAAGTCTCTAATACATGGAATGACTAGCTAAATGGCAGACAAACATTAGGCCAAAAACATATGACCTCTCAACTAGGGGACGGAAACTAAAAATTCCTTAAATCAAAGGCAGGAGTTTTATCAACCAAACTAGATTTCTTTGTTAACCGGCAAACTGAAAAGTTCTAAGCATAATGGCAAAAGCAAGAGACTAAACCATTAAGGCACGAACTTCCAGCATTTCATCCATAAATAAGTAAATCTAGTAAAGTTGATCACACCCGACCAAAGAAGTTCGTGATAACCATCCGGCATAGGGGCATCACTACCGCACTAGGAAGATTATCGATGCTCATAATACATACCACAAGTTCATCACGGCCTCACCCATGAAGGAAAGACTTGTAATACAGAAAACTTGTAAGGCATATAAAAAGAAATGCAGAATGAAGACAGAAAAGTATGATAAAGCTAAAACAAATAGCTTAGTATAGTAAGCAAAGCATAGTTTTATCATATCAACAACACAGGTCACAGATACTGAGTTTCAAACACAAATGCGCATAAAATGACAAGCGAGGACCGGCACTCACATATACAACCAGTCTAAATGAAATACGTGAAAGAAAACAACAGAAAGTAAAGCAAGCTAGTTACAGGCATCAACTCTTCTTCCTTCCATTTTTCGAGCCACTATACCTTAGAGATAGTTTAGTAGAAGAAGGAGAAAGTGTATCAGCTGGCTGGTTCCCGTCTTTGACTACTGTGCCACCAGTAGGACTCTCGGTTGAAGTTAAGACGATAAACCCTTTCCTTCAAACGACGCGCTTCCCTCCTTTGCGTTTCTAAGATGGCGAAGGCCTAGTCTTTTGCTTCTCTTGGTTCCCAACAATTTTGTCCCAGCTCTATTCAGCGTTGTCAAAATCTTCAGCCTCATAACTAGGGAGATAGTCAGCATCATCTTCCGAATTAACAAGTGCACCAATCTGTGTGTCTTGTGATCCTGGAGTTATAGCAAAAGGTAAGGATGAATCTCCCGGAGGAGGAGTAACGGCTAGGGCAAGTGGAGTCGATATCAAAGTCAAATCGGTAATGATAGCCTCAGTCGTCGTATTGCCTACATTGGGAGAAAGTTGTGACGTGTTTAGCCCTAATGCAAAGGAATAATGAGCATAGAATGCAAGATATCCAAGTGAACAAAATAGAGAATCCAAGTATGACATAGTTTGGTCAATCTCAATTTTACCTGAAGCTTGAGAAATTCTGTACTCAACTTTGTATTTGCCTGCGTCATCGTCATCGTCCCATTCAGCATCTCCATTGTGCTCCTCAGCAATATCCTTCATGACAGTATGCGGTGAGAAGGATCAATAGGAGGATTGATCGAAGTTTAAGAGCTAGAGGCCTCAACATTGGCATGATCAATAGGGGCATCAATATTGACCCTGTCCCGAGCCTGTCCCCCAGAAAATTCGGCCTCGACACTTAATAGTCCCCGCTTTTTTATCAGTTGTATCTTCGCCTCAGCTAAGGCTTCATGGGATTCTTCATCTAAAAGATTCTCGAAGAGATAATTTCATCATGATCGCCTTCATCATGCTTAAGTACTCATTCCCATACAAGGGCTAAAGTCATTGCAAAGTCATCTCCTAGATATCATAAGCTTCCCTGACCCATAATGTTGTAGACGTAAAATTTAAACAAGGTAGCCTCGACATCCGTCTTAGCTTTTTTAAGGGCAATCACAGCTTTAGTTATGTCCTCCTGAAGAAGTTCATTCCTGGCATTTACTACAGAAAGAGCCAAACTCTAAGAAGTAATCTTCTCCTGAAGGATAGCATTATGTTGCTGATAAGTGGCGAAAGCTTGTTTTTCCATAGATAATTGAGATTCAGCAATTCGGTGAGCGGATTGAGCCTCTTGGACTTGCGTCGTTAATGTTTTTTCCCTTAGTTTTGCAGTGGAAAGCATTTCCTAGAGCCTATTATTCTAAGCTACTAAGCTCTCTAGCTCCAAATTTCTCTGCATAAGAGAAGCAATGGTGTTCTCATGGGATTCAAGAACCTTGATTAATTCGAATTTGTCATTCTCTAGCGTTGCAATACGATCGAGGTTAAGTCCGTTAAGTCTTTAAAGATCATTAGCAAATGTGTACCACAAATCTAGTTGTTTTTCAGCATGACTTCTGATTACATCTAGTTGCGTCTCAAGCTGACTCTTAGCATTATCAAACTATATAAGCATATGGCTTTTCAAGGTGTCCATTTTGTTAAGTATGATCTGTTTGTCATAGGGGTCGATGTATAAATCGAAGTACATACCTCTCAAGCACCAACCTTTGAATCGCTTAGAGAGCGTAGAGTTTCCCAATCTAACCTCATAACGAGGCCTGTTTATGATCGCTTGAACGTTAGCATGAGGCGGGGTGATGGATGGAGAAGCTAGAGACAAGTGATCAGAAGTAGTATGAACATCAGGGTCCGGAAGTTTATCCGACCTAAGATGCTTCTGAGAGACATCCCTGCTTTGACCATCTCTGTCCCTCTTCTTTTCTCCCTTTTTCGTTGGCGTTCCTCCTCTTCCTTCTTCTTTGCATCCAGTTCATCTGCAGCGTCGTGCCTCCAACGCCTTTGGTCATCAATTAGTTCATAACCATGAGTTTATTGAGGCTGATGAGAAGGTTGCAGATGCTGAGAGTGCTGAAACTGTTGTGAATGGCAAGGCCGTAAGAGATGCTTTGGTTTGTACTTGTCGGTGCGTTGCTTAAAGCTCTTCGTAAATTAATAACTCATTTCCGAACCTAAAAAAAAGGCAAAACAGGATTTCAGTATTTAGATTAAAAGTGCGAGATGAAATTGTAAAACTTATGCAAAGCATCAAAAGCTTATAGTGTATGTGAAAAGTTTTCTAATGCGCATCTAACAACAAACCGCTCTCAAGTGGAAAATCTAAATCGATCCCTATGTCTACAAGTGTTTTTGCGGAGGAAGAAGTAAAAACTACAATTATCTCAGTGCCAGCAGTGGTAGCCAATGATGTTGGGTACGAGGTTATAGTATCACCTTGGTTAAGATCCTTGGTTGAGCTGAGGTCACGTAGATTCTTATAAGTATCTGTGGAGCTCTCTTCCTGAGCATCTAGAATAGCAGGATCCTCAGTAACTTTCTCAGCAATTGGATCGACTCCGAGGGTGGTCTCACCTCTTCCTCAATTTGTTCAGTTTCCTTTATGGGATCTGGGATAGTATCTTCCTTCTCAGCCTATTCGGCAGAAATTATAAGACTTTTTCCTTTGCGCTGTTTGAATTCCTCTTCTTCAATACGAGATAGTTTAGACTTAGGGGTTGTCTTACTACTACCCGAACGGTCTGAGCAATTCTTTAAAGAGGCTTTCTAATTAGGGGATTTAACAGTAGTATCTTCCTTATTAGCTGGATCTAGCACAAGAGTACGTGAGGGATCGAGCAAGTTATACTGACGAAGGAATTCCTCGGTAATTAACTAATTTTTTTACTCCTCTCTCCCTCGACAATAGCTTTCAAGGAATCAAATTGTGCTTGATCAACAACAGCATCTTGATCAGAAGAGGGAAGTTCTGTAAAATAAAGAAAGGATTTAAGAATCAAAGCTTTTATGGAAAATGAAATGACAAAACTCTAAGTAAATATTTACTCCCTTCCATCCATCAGCCATAGAAACTCTCAGGACACCGGACATAGAAATACTAATCTACAAATCCGTTAACACTTTTTGACGAGTTGGTTATAATCTTGGAAATTCCTTCAATAAAAGATAATTGATGGATTCTCTTTCCTCCTTTTGGAAACATATAGATAACAGATATCTTCGAAAGTGGGTGCACGTTGCTTTGTCCTTATATAAAGCACATAAAGACCAGTTAAAATGGCATAACCATTCGGGTGTAGATGAAAAGGGGCAATGGCTAGGAACCATAGAATCATTTCCAAAAATGGATTAAAAGGAGGAACAACCCATTTAATAATATATGATGATTCATGACAACATAGCCAGGGGGCTGGCAGATCAGCAAATTCATTCTTTTTTGGAAATTTAGCATTAGTTTCTAGAATCCTAAATTGGGCACACGAGTGCTTGTACAAACGCTCAGAAAGCTTCATTGGTTTTCTCTCTCGAGGTACTTCAGTAAGAGGTTGAGGTTAGGGAAAAACTTAAACAAAATTCAGCCCAGGGGCATTAGCCATTACAATTTCTGAAGTTTGGGCAAAAGTCTCGACTTGAGCAGACTAGATGCTTCCTCGGATTGTTGGCACAATAGATATCGAGTTACCATTTCTACACAAATATTCGTGCTTGAAAAAAAATACAGGTGCGCATTTCCTAATGTAAATAATATGATGTGCATAACTATATGTGAAATCGAGGTTTGGGATCGACAATCGTCATGAATTGATTAGTCGATTCCAAACTTTACTGCGAGCTTGTATCGGAATAATTACATTTGTACAAGAGATATGCAACTAGATTATAAACAATCAGTAAATAAATCCAGTACAAGTATATCATTCAAATATAAGTTATATAGTTCACTATAGACGTTCTATAAACAATTATCTAACATGTTGTTAACATGGGCAGTCAACAACAAAGTATATTAGCCCGAAACATGCAAGTGTTTTGTTACAGGTGACAATGGAAGGTTGTTTACTGTTTCTATGCTTAGCATAATGCGGGAAAGGTGAATAATCAAATAAAGTTGCTGGAAGAATACAAAAGTATAATCGACTAGCGATAACCGATCTATACTGGATCGGCACAGGCCGACAACAATGGATTGGCACAGACCGATCCATAAGGTGTCGACACAGGCTGACCCACGATGGATCAGCAGAGGTCGACCCATGATGGTTTGGCATAAGCCGATCCACGATGGATCAGCATAAGCCGACCACAATGGATCGGCATAGGCCGATCCAAAATGGATCGGCACAGGCTGACCGTAATGAATCGGCATTAACCGATCCATTATTGATCGGTAGTCGGTCCATCTACACTTAAAAGTTTTCTTTTAGCTTTCCTGTGTCATAACCAAAACTTAAAATGTACAAATGTAAATAGTGTTAACACAACAGGCATGAACAAATTGCACTCTGTATAAATGGATTCAAGGCAGCATTATCAAGCACAGTGTCAACAAGGAAGAGTTGATACGGTTACAATGGGTGTGCGTTATTCTGAAAGCAAAAGCAAACTCAAGAACTCACATTCATTTCACCTTTCAGGGGGCCAGAACTTGATTAAAATGAAAGTTTCAAACTGCCTATACAAAATTTTGAGTCTTAAGAAATTCAAAAAACACCTTGTGTGCGTACAATCATAAATTAAGATCCAAAGGATTCTACACTACTCAATTCAATTACAATTACGTTCTCTAATTCTAATTATCAATTATGAAACAATTGAAACCAAATAGACAAGCGATCATTCAAAATCATCTCAAATCCGATTCAATCCGAAACCCTAAGTACTATCAAACCAATTCGATGCAAAATTAAGGAAGCAATCACATGTGTTAGCTGCGACGCCTTAGGATTAAAAGAAATTCTGTTTTAACTCAGAAGTAGTGCGTCTTCACATCAAAAGTTGAATTGGATGGTAGGCTTGGGTCCTTAGTTATTGACGAGGCATGTTCGATCGGAGTCGGAGGAGATGTGTTGAAGAAAGCGGATCAAAGTGCGGGTCTTCTTCAACAAGACAAAACCTCCTCCATTAAAGTCACTTGGAGCTGGAAAAACATTATAAAAATATATAAAGACGGGCGGAAGATACATAGGCAGGAGGTAAATGGGCCTGCCGACCCGTGAGAGATTATTGCGCCCAGTCCAGTCAAAGTTTATTTCCCACTGGTCCATATACATGTGGGCCTACTGATCCATATATAAAAGTGAGTCTGATCCATCACATTGAGACATATTTATTAAAATTCGAAACTCGTAATTTTTGTGAAACAAGAATTACAAACTCCGAGGGGAAAATGTTTATCCACTAAAAAATCATATATTACGATGATGGATTGGGTTCAAATACAATGGGTCAGTCATGTTCCTTTTACATGGATCAGTCGATCAGAGGTAAAGAGATGGGTCGGTCAAAGGCCAAAGCAAGGTATCGGTCATAACACAAATATATAGGTCGGTCGCATATACTCCAGATGGATCGGTCGGTCAGATAGCACCATCGTCGGTCGGTTAGATAGCACCATGGTCGGTCGGTCAAGAGCTATTGCCATGGGTCGGTCGGACATTGAAGATTTGGGTCGATCAACGACTCTTGCTATGGATCGGCTGAAATCCTTTAGCACAGATCGTTCGGCACCAAGAACTATGGGACGGTTAGCCTCTCTCAGCTTGGCCGGTAGGTTTCCCCCACTACGGGTTGGTCAGGATAGTACAGCTGGATACAACTGAATACAACTGGCACGATCGGTTAGTGGCATTTTCGTAAATAAACTTATGGCCGATCCATGGCCTGCACATAAGATTTCATCCTCTTCACTTCATTTTCTCCACACCTATAAAAGCCCCATGGCCTCCACCATCTAAGGATCGATTCCTAGCTCCATGATGTGCTGCTCATTCGTTTTCCTAACTCTAAGCCATTCTGACCTCCATTAGAGTCCATTGAAGCTCAAATCTACCATCTCATTCAACATGGAACCAACAAAGAACATTTTAAAGAAGAGTTATAGAAGATTCATCTCATTAATCTTCACAACTCCAAAGATCTAAGGATTTCAATATCAAATTTGAGAGCTCAAAGAGATTAGAGTGAAATGTATAAAACCAAGAGAATCATGTATTTTGTAATCCCCATGATGATAATGAAATTTGTTGCTATAGTGGATGTTTGTCGAAAATAAGACTGAACCACTTTAGATCACTTGCACTTTACATTTCCCCACATCTATTTGTTCTTAACTTTGTGTCCGATCAAATTTGAAATGTTGATAAGCATTTTGGGGTGCTAGTGCCACTTTTTGCATTAACACACATGTTAAATTTGGCTGTTGCACTATACCAGGGGAAATAAGAGAATGTGTTGCTCTAGTGTCGTATATCACATTTATTGGCATAACAAGTAATATACCTTCTGTAACACCCCGCCTCCGCTAGGGTCACTCGCAAAGGAATGCACTAGCTTTAGAGGGGCATTATTGGTAAACATGCACAGAAATATCACAAGACAGAACATATAAAATAGCGGAAGTAAAATCGAACTTTCATAAATTCAATAATTAAGGTCTAAAGCCTTTTACATCAGAGTACATCAAAACCTGTCTTGCAATAGTAAAGAAGCATAAAGACTTTTTAATAAATTATTCCCCAAGTAAAAACAGTAAAGTAGCCATAGCCAAGAGAAGTCCAAGCCATCCATGATGACCTTCAAGCAGAAGAAGTCCGAACTAAACAACATTGTTTCCTCCCTGAAACCTGGGGGGGGGGGGAACGGAAGAAAAGAGGCGAAATAAAACGGGTCAGTCAAAAAGACTGAGTAAGTCCTATCTACTTCCAGTATAAAAACAGGTAAAGATAACATGACATGCATAAACTGAAAGTAAACATAAGGATAACTACAAGATAGATAAACCAGGGTAGCCGGTTGAACTACTGTGGCAAGGTAAACTAAGGTATCATGATAAACTACGGTGTTATGATATGTCAAGGTATCGCATCGTCAGATTTCTATCGAGTACATTATCCCAAGGTATCTACCCCGTCTAACATCCCACGGTATCTATTATGTATATTCTTCCTAGTTCTAACATGTATATTTGCTCTGCACCCTCCGTACTAGTATTCCATCCTTGTTATGTGTTAACCATGAATGTCCCTTACTCAAAGTCGTGTAATGGTCCATGTCAACCTAATATATCGCATATATAGGTTACTCAAATCATATGTTTCTTTCGATGTATATAAGTTCAGTCCTTTGCCGTACCTCGTACGGGCTTCCTCATATCGTATTATCCTTGAAATCGTTTGGACTGTCACCCTTGTTCTAGCCAGGCTCTTCCATATGAATCATTGTTTGAACTACTAGGACTTACGCCACCTAGCACCACTAGAGATTATGCTTACCTATTGCACGCTTTCGTATTTCGGTTTGGGTTAAACCACCTAGGCCACTAGGGATTACGCTAACCGTCAACCGCGCCCTTTTTCCCACGCATTCATCGTGAATCGTTTTTCTATAACTGTATGCACATGTATCACATCGTGCCATCCGAGTCCTGTCACAGGGCAAAACAAGAAATACAGGACTCGGTCGGGAGCTTTAGATTTATCTGCCGATGCAGATACTAAGGTCTGCTTTTCTATACGTGGCTATGGTCCCACGAGACCCCTCCCTCAACTAATGAAAGGCAACACAAGAGAAAATCTTGCATGAGAACTACACTCCGGCCAGCCCACATCCTACGGCCTACCTCACCCATAATTAGATAGAAAATTATGGTCTGTTGGGTGTTCCCTGCCTTTCCATACGTACACGCTTGACTCAAGATGGTAGATGATCGACGAACTTGCTATCTCGGGCACCTTATGTATTCGTCGACTCACTGCTATCCACCCCAGTCTTTAGGTTGCTCGCATAGCAACCAAGGCATATTCTTGGTTCTTCTACCGCAGACCTCAACCTCTCGTGAGCCCAGTATAATGACCTGGCAGCTCACAGAGGGATCCCAAGAATATCCTCACGTTCCCCGAAGCCGCTGCTTCGTTACCCAGTTCGTTGGAGCCTTTATCTAAATCAGATAGCCTGCTTCTACACGTATACTTAAACGATGACCTACCGTATCGGGTTACTCATCTATCTAAGAGGTGGTCCAAATTTCCTTGGCTAAGAATTATTACTTAGTTTCCCTTAACTAAGGTTTACCACTTAGCCTTATTTCCATAATCCTTGTTAACTATGGTTATTTACCTAATCCTCCGAATTAGGGTTTATCTAATGGGTTAAGTGTCACTTAAGTTCACAACTTAACCCGTCTACAAACCACGTCAAAATTGGCTAAGTATCCAAGTCCAAAACTTAACCCTACAAACCATGTGTCAAGTTGGTTAAGTATATCAAGCAATTCATGGCTTAACCTTATCTAATTATCATTTTAGATTGGTTCAGTATATGTATTAACTTGACCTTATCTAATTATTGAGTCATATCGGTCAGGCGCATTCAAACGATTCGTGACTTAGCCTTATCATGTTTTTACGTTAGATTGGTTAAGTATAGGTTAACTTAACCTCATCAAATTAACGAGTTAGATTGGTTAAGTATAGGTCACTTAACCTCATCAAATCATCGTGTTAAATTAGTTAAGTGTTTAACCTAACCCCATTAAATTACCAAGTTGGATTAATTAAGTCTAGGCTAACTTAACCCCATCGAATTACCGTGTTTAGATTAGTTAAGTGTGGATTACTTAACCCCATCTAATTACCGTGGTTAGGTTAGTTAAGTCTTAATTACTTAACCTCATCTAATTACCCAGTCGGATTAGTTAAGTGTAAATTGCTTAACCCCATCGAATTACCGTGTTTAGATTAGTTAAGTGTGGATTACTTAACCCATCTAATTACCGTGGTTAGGTTAGTTAAGTCTTAATTACTTAACCTCATCTAATTACCCAGTCGTCCCATATCGGTTAAGTGTCATTAGTCAAATTTACTTAACCTTATCATGTGGCATTAATTTAATTAATGCACTCTTAACCTCTCACATTAGACCTTGTTGTGGTTACTAGTTAAGCCGGGCGGGTCCGGGTAGATTTACACCACAACCTAGTCTAACCTCGGGTCTTAAGCGCGACATGACCAACTTCTCACATTGGGTCCTATTGTTTGCAACTACTAGTTAGGCCGGTCGGTTCCGGGTAGTTTTACGTTGCAAACTCAACCCAACCTCGAGTTGGCCACACTTATATTATCTAAGTTCATCATGTTCCCAAAACATGTTACAAGTTTTTCAAGCATTTGGGTAGACCTAACTTAATAGGTAAATTCCCAAAGGGTAGACCTAACTTAATAGGTAAATTCCCAAGCTCATGTTTTTATGCATACTTACATGTCAACTTCCATGTTATCTTTCAAGTCATATTTTCAAGTATAAACACATGTCATATTCAAGTTAAGATTTCGCGACATGTTCATGTTTATCTAACTACCCAAAATCGTGTTTTCCCAACGCAAGCAAAGCGAGTCAACATAGTAGGTATACTATGGCTACATGTAGACCCCAAAACATGCACGATGCCACAAAAGGGATTGGCTCCAAACATGCATGGCGTCATAAGGGGGTTTGGCCTTAAAACATGCATGATAGAGTCATATAGGGATTGACCATAAGCATGCATACTATCATATAGGATTTGGCCACAAACTTGCATAATATCATAAGGAGGTTTTGCCACAAACATGC
The DNA here is from genome assembly GCA_030737875.1 of Allium sativum. Taxonomy (NCBI): domain Eukaryota; kingdom Viridiplantae; phylum Streptophyta; class Magnoliopsida; order Asparagales; family Amaryllidaceae; genus Allium; species Allium sativum. The sequence goes on from CM060909.1 coordinate 80,951,929, forward strand.
ATGAAACATAAGGGGTTTGTGTTTATATGCATGCATAAGCCCCAAGGTCAAGTATTTGCCTATGTTTCACAAGTCAAATGGTTCCCAAAGGTTCATGCAAATCTTCCATAGACAAAGATCCAAACTTGCAAGTTAAACTAGGTTATGCATAGCATGAGGGGCATGATTAAGTCACTCACATGGCCTAAAATCATAAACATGAACACAAGAGGCAAGGTAAGGTTCATATAGGTTCGCATAATCATGTTTAGCCTCATTTTATCCCATGTCATAATCAAAACTACCGTTTCCATCTAAAAGTAGCTAGAACTTACATAGTTAGGCCTAGGGAAAGGAGCATGAATCATCTTGGCTAAGAAAGGTGCCTCCTTTGTTGAAGAATCGTCATGGAACTCGCATAGCAATGTTGATCTTCCTCCGATTTGGTGTAGTAAACTTGCACCTCTTGATTTGAACCCGATTTAAGTGCTTAGGCTTTAGGAAAAGGGGATGGAGGCCATGATCACTTGGCATTTGGGCAGCACTTCGTGGAGAGGGTGAGTTATGAGGGTTTAGGGGGGGCTTAGGGGTGTTTTTATAGAGATTAGGAGTGTTTTAGGCCATAGGATTAGATCTAGGATAGATTAGGACCATCAGATCTCGGAAGTTTCCAGAACCAGCCCAAGAACAAGACCAGGTGAGACAAACAGGTGCGCCAGGCAACTTGCCTCGGCCACCCCCTGTCGACAGGCAAGTCGACAGGGCTGTCGACTTGGTCTGGGCCCAAGTCGACAGGCCTGTCGACAGCCCTGTCGACATGGCCTAGGCGGGTAACTTCCCGCCTAGCCCCAGATCTGATTTTCAAAGCTATTTCCGAAGTTCAAATTTCCAGAAATCTTCTTTGGGCCTTTAACGGGTCATACGGACTCCGATTCTCGAAAACTCGGACTCTATTTCGCGTATTTTTCCGAGACGAACGCAATGGCACATACCTTTTCACTTGATTCAGAATTTATAATTTAATTCTGTCTTGATTCTTGATTTAACGTGTTGTAAAAATTCGGGTTGTTTCATTCTCCCCTTCTTAAAGGATTTCGTCCCCGAAATCTCAAAGTTAGGAAGAACATATCCTACCATCCATCATCCATCTACTCAAACCATCATCCACAAGCAACCATTGTCCTTAGACGACTCCTAATGCTTTATGAATGTATGCAAAACGTGTGTGTACATGTTCCTTAGCTAATGCTAATGATCAGGCCTGAAAAATCTTTTGAATGCAAAAATATGTTTAGTGCTATGAATCCATCATGTATGCAAATAGTCCTAGTCATATACACTATATGCGTGCACAAACATTCAACCATATGCAACATCCGCATGATAACACATTCAATTTCATCCATAAACAAGCATAAATACTCGTGCATATGCAATATGAAATGTGACCGAGTCGAGCTAATATCTAATGTAAATTCGTGCATCCACGAGCAACCACTTGCAACCATTTGCAACCATATCAACCATAACATGTTTCAAATACATGTCTACATCCACAGGGTTCTACCTAAGATTCCCTGAAACAGGGTCGAGAAGATAAACAAAACAAGCTCCGTACGGGGTTTGTAACAGAGACAGGACCGAGAGGATATCCATAAAAGATAGCCTACAAGCAAGCTCAACAGAAAAACAGGGATCGAGGATATATTCCCAAAAGAGATATCATGCACGTATTTAGTCTTCAGTCTCCTGAGTCGCATTACCTTGAGCTTAGTTCCATCGTGCCTTGACCGCCCCTTTTACTTCACGATTTCGCATCTTCTTATTTCCTGTTTCCATAATATGAATTGGAACTCATTTCCTCGTCGCCTCTCGTTCCACTTGCACTTATTCTCCTTCTAGAATACTTGGCGCAAACAGGACTGCGTACACATTATTCCATGCGAGCCCTCAAAATTCACTAGTGAATCCTGGACCTTGTACCATAAGGTATTCCACGTAGAAAAACTTTCTCTTGAAAGTAAACAAGTTACCGTGCGCACTTACTAGGGTAATTCCCATAACCCATACATAATCGAAGTAAACCATCCGTCTTATTAGCGAACACCATTCAATCGGGTTTCTAATTTCCAACAAAGGCATCTAGGGATTCTAAGTAACTAATCATGACAGAACCCAAAAGGTTACGCGATACTTCAAGGGTATTACCAAAGCAAGCCAAGAGTCTAACTACCCTCCTTCTAAAACCGAGAGTGGCACCCCTTACTGGATAACCACTTCATCCTTAGAATCCATCCCTAGCTTATAAACATAAGCATTATTTCCAAGCTCAATACTTGGCACAGACATTCTCAAATCCAAACAAATCATGAATAAATGGACCGATCTTCCAATAGGACTTGAGACAAAAACGGGATCCTCTATTATACTAGTACTAAGGTGCAGAGACTCAACTATCGAAGCGGACTTAAAAAGATGCGGTGATCAAAACAAAGTCCCGACGGGATGATAGAGAAGAAAAACTAAACCTTTAACAAGATCGTTACCCTCCTTCCGAGGTACCCTAGAAATGAGAGCATACTATTGCCCTCCCAATGATCTTGTCCTTGTCCCATGATACTTAACTATCCGTCCCGTTTCACCATGCCAAAGGTACTCCCTCGTCATGGGTTTCATTGTTCATCTTTCTCCCTCCTTTTAGGACTCAGCCATACCAACATGTTGCTTATCCCTGAGCTCGTATCCTTTATCCTTGTTCTTACTATCCTTTCATGCATAACTCTGCAACGGTCTTTCGAGAACCACCTCCATCGTACGGGAAACACTTACGCAGCTAGAAAGACTAGTCGCAGTCAAAACCACTGTGACTACAGATGGAGTAAAGAAAGGAAAAGAGATTAAACCAAGGAAACAAGGATGATGCTAATGGCCTTTGGGGAATAGCCTTTTTCTTTTAAGAGAAAATTTTCTTGAAAAATGCTTCTTTGTAAACGGTTTTTCAAATAATTTTCAGAAGGTCTTTAAAAACTTTTGCCCAGTCTAGTAACCTTCTGCTCTGATACCAAATGTAACACCCCGCCTCCGCTAGGGTCACTCGCAAAGGAATGCACTAGCTTTAGAGGGGCATTATTGGTAAACATGCACAGAAATATCACAAGACAGAACATATAAAACAGCGGAAGTAAAATCGAACTTTCATAAATTCAATAATTAAGGTCTAAAGCCTTTTACATCAGAGTACATCAAACTTGTCTTGCAATAGTAAAGAAGCATAAAGACTTTTTAATAAATTATTCCCCAAGTAAAAACAGTAAAGTAGCCATAGCCAAGAGAAGTCCAAGCCATCTATGATGACCTTCAAGCAGAAGAAGTCCGAACTAAACAGCATTGTTTCCTCCCTGAAACCTGGGGGGGAAACGGAAGAAAAGAGGCGAAACAAAATGGGTCAGTCAAAAAGACTGAGTAAGTCCTATCTACTTCCAGTATAAAAACAGGTAAAGATAACATGACATGCATAAACTGAAAGTAAACATAAGGATAACTACAAGATAGATAAACCAGGGTAGCCGGTTGAACTACTGTGGCAAGGTAAACTAAGGTATCATGATAAACTACGGTGTTATGATAAGTCAAGGTATCGCATCGTCAGATTTCTATCGAGTACATTATCCCAAGGTATCTACCCCGTCTAACATCCCACGGTATCTATTATGTATATTCTTCCTAGTTCTAACATGTATATTTGCTCTGCACCCTCCGTACTAGTATTCCAGCCTTGTTATGTGTTAACCATGAATGTCCCTTACTCAAAGTCGTGTAATGGTCCATGTCAACCTAATATATCGCATATATAGGTTACTCAAATCATATGTTTCTTTCCATGTATATAAGTTCAGTCCTTTGTCGTACCTCGTACGGGCTTCCTCATGTCGTATTATCCTTGAAATCGTTTGGACTGTCACCCTTGTTCTAGCTAGGCTCTTCCATATGAATCATTGTTTGAACTACTAGGACTTACGCCACCTAGCACCACTAGGTATTATGCTTACCTATTGCACGCTTTCGTATTTCGGTTTGGGTTAAACCACCTAGGCCACTAGGGATTACGCTAACCGTCAACCGCGCCCTTTTTCCCACGCATTCATCGTGAATCGTTTTTCTATAACTGTATGCACATGTATCACATCGTGCCATCCGAGTCCTGTCACAGGGCAAAACAAGAAATACAGGACTCGGTCGGGAGCTTTAGATTTATCTGTCGATGCAGATACTAAGGTCTGCTTTTCTACACGTGGCTATGGTCCCACGAGACCCCTCCCTCAACTAATGAAAGGCAACACAAGAGAAAATCTTGCATGAGAACTACACTCCGGCCAGCCCACATCCTACGGCCTACCTCACCCATAATTAGATAGCAAATTATGGTCTGTTGGGTGTTCCCTGCCTTTCCGTACGTACACGCTTGACTCAAGATGGTAGATGATCGACGAACTTGCTATCTCGGGCACCTTATGTATTCGTCGACTCACTGCTATCCACCCCAGTCTTTAGGTCGCTCGCATAGCAACCAAGGCATATTCTTGGTTCTTCTACCGCATACCTCAACCTCTCGTGAGCCCAGTATAATGACCTGGCAGCTCACAGAGGGATCCCAAGAATATCCTCACGTTCCCCGAAGCCGCTGCTTCGTTACCCAGTTCGTTGGAGCCTTTATCTAAATCAGATAGCCTGCTCCTACACGTATACTTAAACGATGACCTACCGTATCGGGTTACTCATCTATCTAAGAGGTGGTCCAAATTTCCTTGGCTAAGAATTATTACTTAGTTTCCCTTAACTAAGGTTTACCACTTAGCCTTATTTCCATAATCCTTGTTAACTATGGTTATTTACCTAATCCTCCGAATTAGGGTTTATCTAATGGGTTAAGTGTCACTTAAGTTCACAACTTAACCCGTCTACAAACCACGTCAAAATTGGCTAAGTATCCAAGTCCAAAACTTAACCCTACAAACCATGTGTCAAGTTGGTTAAGTATATCAAGCAATTCATGGCTTAACCTTATCTAATTATCATTTTAGATTGGTTCAGTATATGTATTAACTTGACCTTATCTAATTATTGAGTCATATCGGTCAGGCGCATTCAAACGATTCGTGACTTAGCCTTATCATGTTTTTACGTTAGATTGGTTAAGTATAGGTTAACTTAACCTCATCAAATTAACGAGTTAGATTGGTTAAGTATAGGTCACTTAACCTCATCAAATCATCGTGTTAAATTAGTTAAGTGTTTAACCTAACCCCATTAAATTACCAAGTTGGATTAATTAAGTCTAGGCTAACTTAACCCCATCGAATTACCGTGTTTAGATTAGTTAAGTGTGGATTACTTAACCCCATCTAATTACCGTGGTTAGGTTAGTTAAGTCTTAATTACTTAACCTCATCTAATTACCCAGTCGGATTAGTTAAGTGTAAATTGCTTAACCCCATCGAATTACCGTGTTTAGATTAGTTAAGTGTGGATTACTTAACCCATCTAATTACCGTGGTTAGGTTAGTTAAGTCTTAATTACTTAACCTCATCTAATTACCCAGTCGTCCCATATCGGTTAAGTGTCATTAGTCAAATTTACTTAACCTTATCATGTGGCATTAATTTAATTAATGCACTCTTAACCTCTCACATTAGACCTTGTTGTGGTTACTAGTTAAGCCGGGCGGGTCCGGGTAGATTTACACCACAACCTAGTCTAACCTCGGGTCTTAAGCGCGACATGACCAACTTCTCACATTGGGTCCTATTGTTTGCAACTACTAGTTAGGCCGGTCGGTTCCGGGTAGTTTTACGTTGCAAACTCAACCCAACCTCGAGTTGGCCACACTTATATTATCTAAGTTCATCATGTTCCCAAAACATGTTACAAGTTTTTCAAGCATTTGGGTAGACCTAACTTAATAGGTAAATTCCCAAAGGGTAGACCTAACTTAATAGGTAAATTCCCAAGCTCATGTTTTTATGCATACTTACATGTCAACTTCCATGTTATCTTTCAAGTCATATTTTCAAGTATAAACACATGTCATATTCAAGTTAAGATTTCGCGACATGTTCATGTTTATCTAACTACCCAAAATCGTGTTTTCCCAACGCAAGCAAAGCGAGTCAACATAGTAGGTATACTATGGCTACATGTAGACCCCAAAACATGCACGATGCCACAAAAGGGATTGGCTCCAAACATGCATGGCGTCATAAGGGGGTTTGGCCTTAAAACATGCATGATAGAGTCATATAGGGATTGACCATAAGCATGCATACTATCATATAGGATTTGGCCACAAACTTGCATAATATCATATGGAGGTTTTGCCACAAACATGCATGAAACATAAGGGGTTTGTGTTTATATGCATGCATAAGCCCCAAGGTCAAGTATTTGCCTATGTTTCACAAGTCAAATGGTTCCCAAAGGTTCATGCAAATCTTCCATAGACAAAGATCCAAACTTGCAAGTTAAACTAGGTTATGCATAGCATGAGGGGCATGATTAAGTCACTCACATGGCCTAAAATCATAAACATGAACACAAGAGGCAAGGTAAGGTTCATATAGGTTCGCATAATCATGTTTAGCCTCATTTTATCCCATGTCATAATCAAAACTACCGTTTCCATCTAAAAGTAGCTAGAACTTACATAGTTAGGCCTAGGGAAAGGCGCATGAATCATCTTGGCTAAGAAAGGTGCCTCCTTTGTTGAAGAATCGTCATGGAACTCGCATAGCAATGTTGATCTTCCTCCGATTTGGTGTAGTAAACTTGCACCTCTTGATTTGAACCCGATTTAAGTGCTTAGGCTTTAGGAAAAGGGGATGGAGGCCATGATCACTTGGCATTTGGGCAGCACTTCGTGGAGAGGGTGAGTTATGAGGGTTTAGGGGGGCTTAGGGGTGTTTTTATAGAGATTAGGAGTGTTTTAGGCCATAGGATTAGATCTAGGATAGATTAGGACCATCAGATCTCGGAAGCTTCCAGAACCAGCCCAAGAACAAGACCAGGTGCGCCAGGAAACTTGCCTCGGCCACCCCCTGTCGACAGGCAAGTCGACAGGGCTGTCGACTTGGTCTGGGCCCAAGTCGACAGGCCTGTCGACAGCCCTGTCGACATGGCCTAGGCGGGTAACTTCCTGCCTAGCCCCAGATCTGATTTTCAAAGCATTTTCCGAAGTTCAAATTTGCAGAAATCTTCTTTGGGCCTTTAACGGGTCATACGGACTCCGATTGTCGAAAACTCGGACTCTATTTCGCGTATTTTTCCGAGACGAACGCAATGGCACAGACCGTTTCACTTGATTCAGAATTTATAATTTAATTCTGTCTTGATTCTTGATTTAACGTGTTGTAAAAATTCGGGTTGTTACACCTTCCACTTGTCTTTGCACTTCATTATTGGAGCCAACAGCGTACTTGCCCTTTCCTTCAATGGCTCCAACCATTCCCTGTTGCTTTTATTCAGGGCAGTTTCTCTTCGGATGTCCCTTTTTTCCACGGTTAAAGCACTTGAACATGGCAACTTGTCAAGCCTGGCATTTGGATTATATGTCCTTCCTTACCACAATTGTAACATATAACCTTTTTCTTGACATCTGAGGTAGTAGAGACTTCAGAGCCCTTCTTATCTACAACTTCAATTTTCTTCTTCTCATAAGGATGGAATTTGTTTTTACCCTTCTTGTTGTTGTTAGTCTTCATATTCTTAAATTTTTCGCTGGTGTTAACATGATGTTCAAAGCTTAGATTTCGGTTCAATACATGATCAAAAGTCTTCACAATATATGGTAGCATTGCCCTACTCAAGTATACATTCAGTTCATGTATGTATCTTCCATTCTTTGAAGTTTCATCAACAACTAGCATTTGTCCATATTTAGACAAACTTTTGAGTGTATTCAGTAATACTCATCCCTCCTTGTCTCAACCTGATGAATTATTCTAACAAAGATGCTTTAGTTGCTGCAGGTACAATCTAGCCTCCAACATTTCCTTGAATTGCTCCCATGTGATCTCATTTTCATGCCTTCCTACAACAATAATCTCCCACCAGTCCAATGCTGACCCTCTCAAATACCTAGAGGCAATCTTCCTTTTCCTATGATCACCCACCTGCATATCATTTAAAATCCTTTCTAGTGCCCTCAACCAAATTTGAACCCCTATAACTCCTTCAATACCTCCAAACTCTTGCCCCCAAATCGGGTGTAGGTTTTCAACAACTTAGAAAGCTGCTCATAAGGGTTATTTTGCCCAGGGTTCACTCCTTCCGTTAAAACCCTCACAAATTTTTGCATGTTCACCACTTGTGGTGCACTTGATGCTCCAATAGTTGATTGAGGTCTTGGTCCTTCCATGATTGTCAATGAACAATCATTGTAACACATCTCCGATTCCAACTAAAGAGAACCCTTCTCTTGATTGCACTATTTAATTAAGATTTTAATTAGCTATAAGAAAAATAAATTTCTTTTTGGGTTCTTCTCTCCCTAGGGTTTAATTTTTTTTAATATACACACACACACACATCCACGGTCCTACTCTACTAGTATATACATACTAGTATAAGAATTATATGAACTTGACTTATGATAAGGATTTTTCAATTCCTCAAACATCAAACATGATGATATAATTTAGTATATTATCAGCAACAATATACATACCCTTCAATCAATTTTTGCATGATATAAAGTACATAAAATAAAGCATGTACTATTGGCTTTATAAAGCTGATACCGGTCACAACAAAATTATACTTAGGCATTTCTCTCTCTCTCTCTCTTTCTTTATATATATGTGTGTGTGTGTATATATATATATATATATATATATGTACGTATGTATGTATGTACGTATGTACGTATGTATGTATGTATGTATGTGTATATATATATTTATGTATGTAGATATGTATGCTTGTATGTATATGTCTTGCCAGTATCCTGATTTAACCCTCCTTGTTTCCATCTATTTTTCTGATTAATCTTCATGAATTTGTGGGCTACATCTACCCTATTACTGATTCACAAATGTGTTACAGATCAAATGTTAATGCATTCTGAGCATAAAATAAATAGGTTTCTTTTTTATTGAACATGGTTAGCAATGTCAAGGCATTTCTTTTGGATTCTTTATTATGTCTCCTTATGCAGAAGAGACTTAACTAATTTAATTATGGCATATGGTTCATACTCAAAGCCGCACATCCACATGTAGTTTAGTGTAGAAATTATGCTATTATACTTAACATGTTTCAGTTACGTTGAAATAAATCACATGCTCATAAATTTGAAGCTTTTCATCTCTTTTGATCAAAGGAAATAATGTATTATTTTTCTTGCCTTGACATCTTACCAAAATTCAGTAATTAAAGTAGCACAGTTTTAGACATATATGAATATATACATATTGCATTCACTTCACCACATAAGCATAAATTAACTAGCATAATCTTCATATAGTTAAGTTCTGAATCTACTTAATTTGCTAAAACATGCAAATATTACGATAATTCGGCGTATAAGTTCTTTACTTAATCCGTAACAACGGATTCTTTTAAGCATAAACTTCATAATAATTTAGCAAGCATTAAACTCCACTTTTCCAAGCAATACTTCAATGCACCTTCTAATTAGCATTAACATTTCCTATAGCAGCATTAGAGGCTTCCTCATTTAAATTGAGACACCCCACATGCCATTGAGCAAATAGGGTCAAACAGTTTGTTTGGTGCGAGTATTTCTAAATTTATATAAACCTAATCATTTACATGTTCTTATTTTCTATCATGATACCTATCTTTACACATAAAATCACATTATAAACTCAGGTTCTTTCCACTAAATAGTTCAGAGGATGATTTCCAACATTCATCTCACTATATAAATATATATACATATATATTCAAGACGTAAATAATTATGAAAATTAGCCTTAGGTCCCTATTAAGTTTCGAAACTAGTTTCACATCCCTCCCTTAAATTTTTTTTTAAATTAGGTCCCCATTTTCAGAAAAATCACAAAAAACAGCAAAAAAATAAAAAAATCACCTAACTTCATAAATATATACAACAACTAGTTGTCATCAAATTCAGACGTTAAAACTGACAAAAAAATCAACTTAGAAACAAAAATAACAAAAAAACAACAACGAATTACCAGTATTATGCATCAAACGATGCACTTATTTGTAATAATTGCATACATTTCTGCATATATTTCACTTATGCATCAAACTACAGTATAAATGCAGAAATATATGCACTAATACTATAATAAATGCATTGTTTGATGCAATAATTCAATCCTGGCCTGTTTTTCAAGCATACAAGGTTTTTAAACATTGCTGCATACATTTTTGCATTTATAAGTAATAAATGCAAACATTTCTACATATATTCATAAGCCTTCATCCGTTTTAACTTTCTTGCATACATTTCTGCACTTATACGGAATAAATGCATATATTTCTACAACAATTCGTAGCCCTTGCAGATTGTTTCATCTTTATATGCGTACTTCTATGCAACTATTACCAATATTTGCATATATGTATGCATATATTCATCCTGATTTTCAATAGAAACCATGGTTGAATATATGCATATATGCATGCATATATTAGTAATAGTTGCATATTTGACGGACTTTTTTAAGTTTTTACTGCATGCTTTTGAGAATGTTTGCGATTTTTTTTTCCGTCATTAGTGCTTGTTTGTGAAAAACACGTAAGTTCCTAAAACAGGGTCCCGCTTTGCATTTGAAAGTTGGGGAGGATGTCGTTTACATTTTGAACAATAACAGGGATGTGAGCCAAATCTTCCCTAAATAATTCTACTCAAGAATACATTCCCATGCCATTTTCTTTACCCATTATAAACATGTTCCTTATAATTCTCTAATCCTCAGCTCCTTCTCAGGTTACCATGTTTACTTTCTTGAGCTTATACCCTTACATTGAATACCAATGTGCACACTGTGTGGGATCCCCCTATCTTTAACCCATCACACAAAAGCTTCAGGGCACTCACATGCCATGTGCAAGCCTGGTTCGCCACTTAAAATCCAGACAAATCAATTTAGGTTGTGGTCATTCTAATCACAATGATCCCCTTCTTATGTTAAATTATTTTTTTTAATCTGTATTTCATCTTTCATCCTTCCCTATCACCCCAGCGTTACCCATAGACTAATACATAATCAAAGTAAGTAAAAAGCTATGCCAAATACTTGTCACACATAAGTTACACATATCTATCGATCAAACAGCCAAGCCTAAGTAATTAGGACTTCATACATTCAAACACTATTTAAATATGCATCATATAACTAATCAAATGGGTGTTTAAATCAGTTTTGTTATGTACCAGTTTCTTCTATAATTCTGCACATGTTAGGAATTATTGAGAACATTTGATTAGAGGCATGGGGAGCTTCTTAATCCCAACATTTTTCCAATTAATCTCCTTATAAAAATGTGACTCATCAGAAAAACATTTGATAAAAGAAGTTCATCGCATATATATAATCATATTTCTCTTCTTTACCCTATATAGAGAAATAAGCATAAGCATCTAACCATTTGTCCATACTGTCATATTCCTACACAAAATCCTTACTCTCAATAATAGTTTCGAATTTATTCTCTTGCAAATTTATATTTTATATTTATCCATTGCATCATGGTACTTTTTACCATCATATCATTTTATCAATATGTCGGTCCCATTTACACTTTGTACAATAGACCATTTCTAGAGAAAATACAACATTTATTCAATCAAAGTGGCAGCCTTGAAGGATTTAATGCCTATATAAAAATAGTATATACCTACAATGATATTTTCTCCTTTTATACCTTGAGTACTTGATATTAGCTCGACCCCATTGGTGGTCCAGCTACTATTTCCGTTGATTTAATTTTTGCCCAGAAGAAATAAACTAGCTCACAAGCCTAGTCTTTTATTATTGGCTAGATTAGGGTTTTATGGCTACATAATGTCAAATTTACCTCCATTCAGAAAATCATTTGTTAAACATATTTAAATGCTCAAGGCTATACCCATTTATCCTTTTTATCTTTTTAGAGAAATAACCCATACCCTACCCTGCCATGTTAACTTGTTTTTGGTTGTACCTGATTTTTATTTTCCCATTTTTACCCCAACTTGTATGATTTATTAGCCACAAACTTGTGAATTCTATACACACATTCTCTTATAACCCATTCATATTAAAACTTCAGATTTTCTTCCTAAATTTTTGATCCTATCCAGAATACTCATTCTTATGCATCATGACTCACAAAAGGATCAAATACTTGCATACATTTATTTTATTTTCTAGGTGCAATAAAATAAATTCAAGTAAAGAAAATATCCTACTTTGCATGCACACTGGATAGTCTTGTGCACCCTACACCTTATCCATGCACACACACACACACACACACACACACATATATATATATATATATATATATATATATATATATATATATATAAATATATATATATATAGCTCACATGTGTCACACGCATACATTTCCATAATAATAATTAATTTCAGCCTTAATCATTAAAATAATTTTGGGTTACCACACGACACCCCATTGAGAAGAGTGCACGACAGTTCTTGATGGAAACTAAGAAAATGATCCATAAATTTGGACCGGACAAGGAAAAGGTAAATTTTCCAAATAAATAGGACAACAACGTTAACCATGGACTAAGTCAATAACAACAACATCCAATCAAACTATGGAATTAATTAATTAAACATTTCGAAAGATTTATACCTTTCTGAAGCAAATTTAAAATAGGAAAACATGTGGTTTAAGATTTGAATGAGAAATTTTCCAAATAAATAATGAATAAGAGAGTACGCTCCCTTGACCGAAAGTAACCTGTAAAATATATCGAGAAATCTAATGGCTCTCGGAAACGTTCAAGCCGGACCCCGTGAAGAATCCAAGAATCCGAGTATTTCACATCTACGCACGAACATAACTGGATCCAATCTAGTGTAGACGTGATAATACCCTAATGGGAGCATCCCACATAGCTTGACTTTCACTTGCTCTTTTGGTTCATCCATTTCAACAAATGATAACAATGCTCAAAGAGAAATAAATCGTTTTGATTTGACGATACAACTCAAGTAAGCTGAACCAATATTTGTTAAATCAATTGTCAGGAATATTCAAAAATGTTGTATGTGGAAACTAAAGCACATTCCCTTATCACTATTTATCAATCCTAAGCATATATTATCTCTTAGTTAAAAAAATTCAGATAAGTTGAGGTAAAGTTACCCCCAGGCCTCATCAGGACATTGTTTTCAAACTTCAAGATAAGGGAAAGTATTTATATTTCGACATATAGTAATAGAAGTATAACTAAATATTTTTAATGTAAGCAATATCATTTATGGAAATTTCTTTCCATATTCATAGCGAAAATTTTTAAACATCAAAACTCGAACTTATGCTTGGTTTTTCACATTATAGATATTAAAAAAAACACTTTTAACTATACTCTTTAAAATATTAGTTTTAAAGAGATAATTATTAGTCTAAGCATATTCGAAAAGAAAAGTCGAAACAAAGGCTAATTTAAAATATTGATTTTGATAAATCCCAACACACTTTATGCTTTAATTATATTTCAAACCCCATTTAAAAAGGACATTTTTATTTAAAACTATCATTCATAGGATCTAAACGATATTGTTTATCCAAAAGGAAAATTTATTAGATTAAATTACTTTAATATACTTAAAGTTGATATTGATCATCAAGAAGAATTATTTCCTTTAATAACTTAAAACCACTCTTTTAATACCCTTAAAGGAAAATCAAAATCACTTTTACGATCTTTATTATCAATAATCCGACTGCACACCGACGGTTATTAACTTAATTAATTTAAGGTTTACACTATATTTACAAATCATTTAATTTATTTTGGAATCCTCTTTACTCGAACCATTAATTTAGATTTCTCATTTCATTAAATCAATTAAATTTCAGTTTTAAAAGCAACTAAGAAAAATAGTTCAATCAAATCACAAGCGATATTAGTTAAAGTAAGTAATTAGAACTAAAGAATCATTTATTAAAATGATTATTAAGTTTAAGTTAATCATTAACTAAAATAATTACTTGAAATAAAGTTTCAATAACTAAAATAATTAATTCAATTCTAATATCATTTATTAGAATGAACAATAAATTCTTAGTTTATTACTTATGCAAAATCAGACTCGTTTATCATTTGTTAAAATAGATAATTAAATCACACTATTATTAACTTAAATAATAAATAAATTTATAAATACCATTAGTTAAAATGATAATTTTGTTCAAATATCTGTTCCGTGAAAACCAAAGCTCAAATTAAATAGAACATTTAATTTACTTCAACATCGACAATATCATCAATTTTGGGAACACACATAAGAAAACTGGGGCGATAAAAGAAAATAACAAACAAATGCAAGAAAAAAATAAATATAGACGAATGGATAAATGGGAATATGTATGAATAATCACGGGAATTAATAAATCCTATAACGACCACACATAAATGTGTAGATTTTGGTGTGTTCCATCGCAACCTAATTCGCTACGTACACTCTGTTTTAACTTTTATAGTCCCTTGCAACAAAATGGTTATTTATGTGCATATAGAACGGATAATATAGTTGAATTCATTTAAGATGAATCTTCTGCTTAAAAGCAGGTAATGTAAAAGGTCATCCGTTCATAGATGGAAATATATATATATATATATATATATCAACATCCACCAACAAAGTAGTAAATCAACCAATCAATCAACATACAATAAAAAATATCACATAAATAAATACCGATTCAACAATAGATATTTACATGATATGATAATAGTACTCCAAAAAGTGTGAGAGTTAACTCACATTGATTTTGGTTTTTTCCAAAGCGATTTAACTTAAATTAAAATCAAACAGACGTTTGATTTTAGCATAAACTCCAACAATCTCATGATTTCACCAATTCAAGTCCTGAATGTAGATAATGTTACTATAAGTCCAATATGATGAATTATGTTCGATTCTAACCTCAAATGAGTGAGAATTTGTATTTATAAGATAGCGATTCAATATAAAATACATAAATACAAATTACTATACTTAAACTAATCACTCACTCATAAAACCTTCTTCCCTAACTAACCCACTGTCGCAACTTCTTCCTCGTCGTTCTCCTCTTACCATCCATGAAAAGCCACGAGATTAGCACTACCATTCTCCTCATTCCAAGTTCAACCTCCTGAACACTACCTCCTATTACCATCTATGAAAACCCACCGAAACCTTCCAAAGTCGATCCCTAGATGAAAAATGACACCACAAATGCAAAACTAAGCTTAATTTCTGAAATCATTACCTAAATCTTGAGAATCCCTAAGTACTAGTTTCCTATTAACCATGAACCAAAACATACATTCGTTATTTTGAAGCTGAGCATAGGAAAGTATATGGAAGTGAAGAGCAACCCAAATACAAAGCCAAAGATTCAACATTTTTTTCAATGAATCATTTACTAGGTTTAAGTTTTCTTATAAATTCAAAATCCTCACATTTTCGTTTACAATAAATAGAGGAAGGAAGAGTAAAAGAAGGTAGGAATAAGTGCATGTTGAGTTAATTGTTTACAATTCAAACTAAGAAAATTTCTCTATTACATTTCAAATCACAATCAATTCACATTAATACCAATTTAAAGTTTTGGATTTGATTTCTAAAAAGGGTCAAATAATCATATCATTTTAATTTTAAATTGTTTAACGATATGTGTTTATATTGCACACAAAAACATAACAACTGCAATGGAAACGAAAATTGAAATCTCACAATAATTTACCGTTTCGCATCTGATGAAACTGGTTTCATTAAATTCCAAGATTGTTTGAAAATTGGCTATTTTCCATAGAAAATATTAATTTAAAATACGGTTTATATATCGAAACAAATCAAAACTATTTATTATTGTTAACAAATTTACTAAATGGATATATAATTAATACTGATTAAATAAACGATGAAAAATGAAATTATCGAATTCATTTTAGTTAAACTTAAATCATAAATTCCAATATTTAGTTTATAAACATTCAAATTTATTGATAATAATTTCTTATTATCGTTCATATCCAAATAGGATTTGTCTAAAGCTTAAAAATAATTTATTTTTATTTTAATCTCAAAGGTCTCAAATTTAAGTTAATTTTAGTAAATATAATCCGATTGTAGAAAGAAGGGAATTGGAATTGACAAAGAATATGCCAAAAAAATTGAAAATAATTAATACTCATTCCTTCTGATTTTTAATATCACTTTTTTACGTATATATTGGATGATTTATTGAAATTATCGCAATCAAAACTTGAGATTTTGAAGTTCCAACATTTTTGAACACAAAAAGGTTATTTAGTTTGTAATGCGAACTAGAATATAAATAATAAAAGTAGTGCTAATAAATCGGATTTATAATTACTAAACTATTAGTTTATAATAAGATTCCATTTTTGAAGAGTTTCAAATTTTCTTACAAAATGGCTGAGAACAATCATTCAACTTGATTTTTGGGGTATTTGATTTCAAACCATCAAATTTTCTGTCAACTAGTTAAGGGAAAGATCTGCTTTAATTCTTATTTTGGATTTCTAGCTGATTTTCTATTTTTAGTTCATCCGATCATTAGGGTGTCACAACTGTTTAGAGGTAGGGAAAAAGACGTTGGAAATTAAATTTCTCGGCTCGACAATGGAAGTCCACACGAGAAGTCGGTTGGGTTCGGAAGTCGTTTCGACATAATAAGAATTTTATTTTAATTTTTATATAATTTATTCAGGCCATTGGACCAATGTTCCGACCGTGCCCTTTTGGGGGCAAGCGGTCGATCGCTAAGCGGTGACCGACGGTTGACGGTCCATCAATGGGCTAGGTTGGCCGCTCCCCTAGAGGGCACAGCCTGTGCCCGACCCGCTTTGGATGAAACAATCAATATATATATATATATATATATATATATATATATATATCATTCCAGCCGACGTCTCCATCCCCAAACCCTATTTCCAGCAAACCCAAAACCCTCCTCCGCTACCAAGCTCTAATTCGAGCAACCCCCACTCTGTTTCGTCCTTAATTACCACCAAAATCCTTCTCGTACAAATCTCTACCTATTATACTCCAGATCTATAATTTTTTTCGCCCATTTCAATGGCTTCTCCATGGAACCTCCTCGAAATGTCGCCGCTCAGCACCCCGGTCTCACACCTCAGGAGGCCGCCTAGCTTGACGTAGTGAGGAGAAGTATCCTTGATACTTGGCAATGACCAATTATGATTTTCATTTTGGTCGACCGGTGAAATTCGTTGATTTCGCCGCTTTTAATTTGGAGGAGCTTTCTGTCGCTGCAGGCTTAGCACCAATCTTGCGTTTCGACACCTTTGAGCACGATTTGTATCTGTGCCGCATTCGTCTATTTGATGACTAACTATACGTCAACATCGATGGCGAGTCTTGCATCATCTGATCTGAGGTCATGGGCACCCATATCGAGTTCACCGACGATGACTTGGCATAGATTTTTGGCATCTCTGCAGTCAGAGCCGAGCTTGATGCCATCGAGATGGCGTACACTAAAATTCTTCCGCAAATCTTCATTGGTTGCCCCGGAGTTTGAACCACCGCTAATCTGCGGCTTCTTGCCCGTGTAGTTGTGCGTATCATATAACACAACATCATCCAGAAGACGGGAAGCTTGAAACATATTTATCCTTCTGTACGTCACACCACTTATGCCATTCTTGGCGGTATAGCCATCAATTGGGCGCGTGTTCATGTGATCCATCTTCATGAGCCCTTCCTCGTTACCCCGCATAGCCACTATCCTTATAGTCATCTTCTCACCCGTGTCTTCCGGCACTTTCAGGTGAGGCTTAATTGGGAGACGGGGATGAAGAAGGCACATACTGCCATTAGTCATGCCACTTTTCGTAATATGGGCATTCAGTTGTTCGATGCTCCTATCCCAGCACCTCCCGCTCCTGTGCAGCAGCCGCAACAGCAGCAGCCGCAACAGCAGCATCCTCAGCAACCTAGCCAAGACAGCCCAGAGCTGATCACCATCTGTCAGATGCAGGTCGAGCTTTGAGAGGTACACCAGGTGCAGAGTCGGCATGCGCACGAGATTGGTTACATCTCGACCATACTACGTTCCTAGCATGGACGAGATAATGGATTGAGTTCTAACTGTGGGGCACGACCATCTCGCAGAGCTTAGTTGTTGTTTGCTTATGCCTTGTGCATTTTGTATCTTCTGTCATGAGTTTTCCTTTCCAACATTTTTATCTTTGTTGTTGTAGTGTTTGTAACTGTTGGTGTTGTTTAAATCGCACGACTTATATTAACGAGATTTCTATGTTTAAGAATATTTATGTCATTCGCGCATATATGTTTGGATGAAATCTCATTTTTCTTATCTAACTAACAGTCATCCTAGAGCTGGAAGGTATAGAATTTTGTGTTTCATAAATTTTAGCGAAGGACAAGTTTTGTATTGTTATCGTCACAGGTGTAATTAATCACTTGTTCCTTGTTAAGCTAAAATTTATTGCATCCTTTTATGTGTGGTTTCGTTTTCGCGTGACCGACTTCCTCTTTCCACCAACGTGTGACTTGGATCGTCTAAGTTGCCACAAAATACATTTTTGAAACTTTTGGAAACGTTGTTCGGAAAAAACCTTTTATTATTTTTAAATTTTAACTGATTTACTTTCCTTTATTTCAGTTTGCGTGAGAACACAAAATTTGGGTACGGTAGTTTGCACGCGTTTAAAACATCTATTTTACATTAAAATATACGGTTTGAATGGTGCAAAGCGCACGCTATCGAAAATTTGATTTTCATACGAATCTCATATAAAAAGTGAAATTGTATTGAAAGGAAATTTTCAAAATAAATGTAAGAAGTTTTAAAGCGTAAATTTATTTTTATGAAAAATTTCGAATTTTGGTCACATGAACAACATAAGGAAGATTTTTGGATGATTTGTATGCGCTTTTTAGCGGTGCAATAGGACCAACGATACGATAAAAACATTAATGACAATAACGAAAAGTTTTTTTAGCTTTGGAAACGTGGTTTCCGTACCTTTTCAACGATGCGCGCTAGTTATAAATTACTTCATTTTATGTATTAGAGCTTGTTCTAAGCCTCCTTTTAAGTCTACAGATGGAAATTTTTGGAGTATTTTGGGTAGATGAGGTACAATAACCACTACAGATCGGGAAATGGAATATTTAAAAATCAAGGAAACGATAAAATTCTTCGCTTTGATATTCTTTTTCCGGTTTAGAAGAAATAAAATAAGAAGCGATTAGATGCGTGACGCTTTGGATGGTAGGATTTGGATGCAATAATTCGTTGCTTCACACTTTTATATGTAAATGTGTGAGGGTTACGGACGAAAAAGGATTTTCAAAATTTGCATTCATATAGAACTGCCAGTATATTTAGGATGATTTGCATCATATTTCCAAAAGTGTTTTAAAAATTTAATGCATACATGTAAAGGGCCCGATTTAGAATCATCTTGCATACATGTTTTGTGGTTGGAATATGTTATGTACACTATGCACAGGCGCACATGGTTTCAAAGTGGATGTACAGAAATAGGTTGTATAGGATAGCATAGGTGGATGTCATAATTTCGGGATGAAATTATATTTCATGAGGGAAGAACATAACAACCCGGAATTTTGACAATAGACTAGTTATTTAATTAGAATTCGAAAATAGAAATTTCTGCGAACATTGTAATTTGACCATGAAACTTTAACCATTGCGTTCGTCTCGGAATTATGGTCAACTTTCATGTTTGGAGTTTCGCGAATGCAGTCCATATGAAAAAGTTGCAGACAAAATACGATAAATGAACAAAAATAAATAAAACTGAATAATATATATATAGTAGTTAAAAATCCCCCGAGCCACCTCACTGCCAGGTTGACCAAACGGTCAACAGCTGGCTTCAACCGCTTGGCCGAGCCAGGCAGTTATGGCTAGGGTTTTGGCTATATAAAATATATATAAATGAACGGATGTTTATTTAATCAAATCTAACGATTCATAGCCAATTCCACTCCTATAAACAAAGGGGTAAGGTCTCATTCTTTTCCATAAAAAATGTAGGCAGCAACGAAGCTCTGCCATATCCCTTTCTCTTCAAATCAATTTCTTAATATAAAAAATAGATATTTATATATAGTCAATCAAATATAAATCATATAGATTTGAAGGAGATTATCTTATTCAAATGGAAAAGGGTGTGAATTGACGGCTAGGCCATTCCACATCAAATTCTCCCATCTTTTCCTATTTTCTTGCAATTCTGCAGATCTGAAAGTACCCCTTTTTAGAATAATTGTAGATCTACAAAAGTTTGGGAATTGTAGGCCTAAAATTATTCAGATTTCAGGTTTGAATTTTTTCAGGTGAGTAGGAAATTTTCATACAAAATTATAATAGCTTATTTATCTAGTTTGAATTAGATCTCGAAATATATGCCTAATATTATTAAATTTGTTAATAATACGGTTAAATATGAGATGACACCTATTAGATCTGCTTATGACCGTTGATAAAAACCTGAAAGTATATATTTGTGTGGAAACTATACTTTGGCAAAGTAAAAGACATATGGACACAAAGCCTAATCGGGTACTTATGACACGTAGAAGACATCTGGACGCAAGGCCTAATCAGGTACTTTGGCAATGAATCTGTACCCAATAGGGATTGTTTAACCGAGCGAGTACATGTGGCATGTTAGACACATCCGAACGTAAAGCCTAATCGGGTACATTGGCAACGAATATGTACCCAGTAGGGATTGTTTTACCAAGTCGTTACTAATGGCATGTAAAAGACATTCGGACGCAAAGCCTAATCGGGTACTTATGACAAGTAAAAGACATCCGGACGCAAATCTTAATCGGGTACTTCGGCAATGAATTTATACATAGTAGAGATTGTTTAACCGAGCGGATACCTATGACACGTTAAAAACTTCCAGATGCAAAACATAATCGAGTACTTATGGCACGTAAAAGATATTCAGACGCAGAGCCTAATCAGGTACTTCGGCAACGAATCTATACCTAGTAGGGGTTGTTTAATCGAGCAGGCACCTATAGCACGCAAAATACATCCGAACGCAAATCCTAATCATATACCTATGGCATGTAAAGACATCCGGACATAAATCCTAATCGGGTACATATGGTACGTAAAAGACATCCGAACGTAAAGCCTAATCGGCTACTTCGATAAGAATTTTACCCAGTAGGGATTGTTTAACAGAGACGGCACCTATGCAATGTAAAAGACATACGAATGAAAATCCTAATTGGGTACTTATGGCATGTAAAAGACATCCAGACGCAAAGCCTAATCAGTTACTTCGGTAACGAATCTGTACCTAGTAGGGATTGTTCAACCGAGCAGGTATCTATGGCATGTAAAAACATTCGAACACAAAGCCTAATCATGTACTTATGACACGTAAAAGACGTCGGATGTAAAGCCGAATCGAGTACTTACGTACTTGGTTAAGGGTTAGATTATGTTACTAGTTATGTGCCCTGTTATGTGTCCGTTTACGGACTTGGTTATGTCCCTAGTTATACGCTTGGTTATGGACTTGATATATGCTCGGTTATTGGCTTGATTATGAGCTCAGTTATATGCTCGGTTATGGGTTTGGTTATGTACTTGATTATTAGATCGGTTATGTAACCAGTTATGTGTTCAGTTATAGTCTTGGTTATGTGCCCGATTATGGGCTTGTCTATGTGTTTGTTTGTATGCTCGGTTATGGGCCCGGCTATGTGCTCGATTATATGCTCGGTTATGGGCTTTATTATGTGTGAAAAGTTGTGTGACTTAGTATAGGATCTTTATGTATGAAATATAGCGGAATTAACTATAATATTCTAACTTGTCTAATACAATAGTTATGCAAGTAAATAATAACTAATATAAAATATCATAGATAAGTAAATGCAGTAAGTAAAGTGATACCAGGAATTTTATACTGGTTCAGACTTCCCGTCCCACGTCCAGTCGCCGACTCCTTCTGGAATTTTACTATCAACACGCTCTCTTCACCAAGAGGAACAAGTTCACGACAATCCGAGCCCCAACAAGGATTGCCCACCTGAGCACTGACACAGGACTTTGACAAACAATAAGAGTTTGACTTCTGCTTGTGTTCTTAAGCAACACTAAATAGCCAACGATTGAGTACACACTTCCTATAATCTTATCCTTAAGTATATAACGTGTATGTAAGATTGAAGGAAGTATACTACTTACTGAATCAAGAGATATGAAATAATTTCAATGATTTAACAAGTAATTTGAATATTTGAAAGCTTTTTAGAATACAAGAGTGCTTAGAAATGTAGATCAGAAAATAGAATAGATTTGGAAAGATTCGGTGATTTGAAAACCAAGTTTGTAGTGTATATATAATAGTTGAAGAGTAGAGATCTTTCATGAAGAGTTTTATCAAAAAGATGCACCCATTTCATCAGATTGAAGATGAATCTCTTCATGAATGACGATGTCCTTTCATAAAAATGGCTGTTATTTTCGAATCAGTCAACTAGTTAAAAAGTATAAATTGTGTGTGTTTACCTGACCAGTCGACTGGTCTGAAATGAACCAGTCGACTGGTTCAGGGCATGTTGCCCGGTAATGGCTATTTTTCTACCTATTTATTCATATATATTTTATCAAATTCCATGCATTTATGTTATATTAAATGAGGATAGATTTTAACATTTATCTAACACAACTAAACACATACACACACACACACACACACACACACATATATATATATATATATATATATATATATATATATGGGCCAACTCTTTGATTTAATCTTCATTTCGTTGTTGTCTTGAATCAAAAATCTTGCGATTCAACATTCTCCCCCTTTTTTGATTGATGACAACACCTTGCATTTTTGTTGAGATATTGATTTGCTCCCCCTGAATGTATACCTGCATATATTCGTCTCCTCCTGAATAAAAAGCTTTTCTGCAATATTTTGTTAGTGCATATAATATAATATACTTACCATTTCATGTAACAAAATGTTAGCGTACTTAATGATAACATATTTTCTCCCCCTTTGTCATCGATCAAAAAGAATAAGTATCATGATAAAGCAGTAATCGAGAGAGAATATATAAACCAATTTTGACATAGTAGAAAGCAACAGGCAACTACATAGAATTACAACATGGGAATGGTCTTAAAGAACAAACAACAAAATAAAATTTGAAATACATATGAGGCCATTTAGTACAAGCCTCTTAAAGTTCCATAACCAAAATAAAGAGAGAGATCACTTAGCATAGATCCCATAAATTTGTCGAGTTCAAAAAGGAGATGAGCATATTTATTAGAATACATAAGCAAACTTATTACGAAAGCATGATTAGAAAGCGTCAGATTCCGTACCTTCCGGAGATGTCCAATGAATAGCTGACATTGGCCTTTTACTCGGATTCGTAGCTTGACATGAAGATGCAAGAGTACAAGAAATCGCATTCCACATATTTTCGTGAAATTTCTTCTATTTATCGAATTTCTTGTCAACCTTTTTATCAATTCTTTTAAGCCTTAGTTCTAAAAGAAGTTGATTACGAGCAATAACATCAATTTCTTGGCGAGTAGTTTGTGGATCATTTGTTAAGCGAACATCTTCTGGATTAGCATGAGAGGCTCTAGACGACGGTCGATCCATCTCCTTTTTCTTCCACTCTTCTAAGCTCATAATTCTCCAAACCGAAAGTGGCACCTTCATCATTTTCAAGTTCTTATTATCAAGAATTTTTACCTCTAGCTTGTTAGATGCAGGTTCAGGTTTCCAACATTTGCAAAAATTCGCATAAGATACTCACTGTAGTAAAAGTAAGTTGGAGTCTAATTAGTATAAAGCAAGATGTGATCCAAGATTATTTGCATCCAATTGATTGGAGTTTTGTTGTAGATTGCATATAAGGCCCAAAATGCTCGGCATAGACTAAATCAAAAGCTCTGGTGCGAGGCAAGATCATTCGAGTAAGGGCACAATGTAATAGCCTTGCACTAGGACGTAAACCTTTAGTACATGATCCATCTGAGTCATCGTCAATGGATAAATGACTAACCTCATCTCTAACCCCAGTGTCGCACTCCACTTCTCCTATTGGTATCCCATTCGATGGAGAATTCAATATATTACCTAACCTTTCGACAGTAAGAAACACTGGTTTGCCGCATACTAGATGCAAATGCAATTTTCTGCATTTTTGAGAACAAGATGATCCAAATTCAGATTGGCTAAGAAAAGTTTTACCATGACAGTGTTGATTCTCTATTTATTCTGATCATGATCCATCAAAGACTCAAGCCTCCCCTTTTGTGCTAATCGTTGTAGACCGTATGTCTCGAAATCAGAAAATTTAACATATACTCCTTCAATAAACTTTAATTTCTCCATTTTCCTCCATTTATCCTTTGCATCAACATCTACAGACTCGTTTTCCTTGTAGTCTTTGTCCCATGAAAAAGGAATTTGGGACTATACTTAGGATCCTTGCGAATTTTCTTCCATGGACTCCAAGATGTGGTTGGTCTTTCTGGAGTTGTAGATAGCGGATGATGTCATGGTTCTAAAACAACAGATTTTCTGCAAGCCCAAAGTGTAAGTTGTTCAAGGAAACTCAATCTATGTGAGGTTTGTTTTTGTTCGAAATATAGTTCACGTTGGAGCTTCATTTACTCTTGTTGATAATGATGTATCTCATCGATCTTATATTTTGTAGAGGGTGACACAGTGAGTTGACTTTTTTTCTTCACATCTAGAGTAAATCCAATATGATAAACTTGCCACCGAAACTCTGGTTCTCTTTTGGAGTTGGAGAGATCATAATATCAATGGATCCAGAAGACGTTTTCTCCAATGATTTTGTTGGAGTAGATGGTGATGATTTTGAGGAGGTTGATTTCTTTGACGTGTAGTATTAAACTTTTTTTTTGGAGGGATAATAATTTTTGAAGGAAGAAGAAAGCTTCTTTGAATACATATAAAGAAGGAAAGAGCTATAAACTAGCAACCGAAATAAAGGAACGAGTGCTGAAATGATTTAAGACCACTACTTTAAAGAATGGTTTGTTGGATAATAATAATATCTATAAATAGTTTCAGCCACAAAATTGAGAAGTAATGTAACTTAAAAGTGAAAAAAAATATAACTTATTTAGTTGCATAGATTAGCAAAAAAAAAAAATGAAAATACCTAGGTTCAAAACTTGTGAGTACAAAAATTTATATTTGACTTCTTTATCTAGACCATATAGTTTAAACTCATTTTATGAAAATTTTAGCAAAATACTAACGAAGGTTTTCTTTTTAGAAATAATTTTTTACTAAATTATACATATAAAAGAGGTAAGAAGTAAATAGATACTGTAATTTGCTTAATGGCTTTTTAAATGCAATCTCCTTTTTCTTGTTATGACTAGTCATTGATAAGCATTTATCGTCCATTATTTCGAGTGGTACCAGCAAAAAGATAAAAGATGTTGGTTACCACTTCCTTCGTTAGGGTCTTAAGAAACCAAACCCAAGAGGGTTCAGAGTCTCTTCTAAAAATATAATTAATATTATTATGCACAGTTTCTAAAAATTTTAATATACTTATTCCTAATCAAATGATTATTTGTTATAAGAACCCATATATAAATATTTCTAGAGAATTTTTTCTTTGAAATTTCTTTCTTTATATTAGAAGGAGCAGGTTTGATAAATTCAACATTTCTCTTAGTACTAACATATTTGCTAGAATTTTTCTTAGCACTGATTTTTGGTACAAATACAAATCCTTTTTTACTATAAGTAGGCTGAAAATTTTCTAAAATTATAGATAGATTTTCTTTTCCTTTATTAAAATATTGATATTTTTAGAAATATCATATAATTTTAATTTAAGGCTAGAATTATCTAACTCAACAAATTTAATTTTTAAGTTTAAATCATGATTTTTGAAAGCAAGCAAAGCATTCTTTTCATTTTGAGTTTTAATTTCTTGAGGCAATAAAGAAATTTGAGAATTTACATTAGATAGAGATTCTTGTAGTTTTATGATTTCATCCTCTAAAATCTCTTCTTCATCTTTTAATAAATCTCTTTCAAATTCTACTTTTTCTTATCTTCGTTTGCTTGTTTATATTTTCTTTTAAAATTATTTCTAGATTCTAGAATTTTCGTATTAATTTCAACCATTTCTTCATAAGTAAAATCGCTAACCTCAGTCTCTTTAGCCATGAAGCACACATTAGCTTGCTCATTGTTGCTATCACTATCACTTTTCGAAGATGAAGTGTCTGAATTATCCCATGTGACTGAGAAAGCTCGTCTTTTAGATTTCTTCTTTTTGTTGTGATTTTTCTTTAGTTCTGGACAATTCTTTTGAATATGTCCAGTCTTGTGACAATTGAAGCACTCAACTAAGGATGGATCAATATTATTTTCTCTTGTAGAATTCTTCTTTATATTCTTTATCTGACCCTTCTTATATTTCAGAAATTTTTGGAAACAAATGCAATATTTTCTTTGTTGGAATCTAATTCATCTTTTTAAGCACGGAAAGTTAGATTTGCCTTGACTTGAGCATGAATATTTTTAGCCTGCAAATTAACATCATATGACATAAGATTACCTATTAACTCTTTGGGTTTCATGGTTAAAAGATCATTAGCTTCTTCGATAGCTAAAACTTTTCGTTTCAACTCATCCATCAAAGAGTTTAATATCTCTGAAACAATATCAAAATCAATATATTTTTCTCCTAAGCCCAATAATGAATGACAAATATTTTTAAGTCTTGAATACATATTATTTATAGACTCATTCTCAATTATCCTAAAATTATGAAATTTATTTTTAAGCATGGATATACTACTTTGTTTAACCTTACTAGCTCCTTCATGAGTTACTTTGAGTGTTCACCAAATTTCATATGCAGTATTGCATATACAAATTCGGTTAAACTTGTTTCTGTTAAAGGCACAATGAAACATATTCATAGCTTTAGCATTAGCAGTGGCCTCTACTTTTTCATTTTTGGATCATTCGTTACAAGGGGTAGTGGGTTGTGTATATTCTTCTTGTGTAATATTCCAAGCATCAAAACCGTTAGCTTGCATATATGTTCTCATACGTGTAGCCCAATAACTATAATTCATGCCACTGAAAAAGGGTGGTCGTGCAGTAGAATGGCCTTCTGTGAATCCAGTGCTTGTGCTAGTACTAGTGTTATTTTCCATATTGAACAAGTATCAAATAACGGTTGCAAGGTTAAATGATGTCCTGCTCTGATACCAATTGAAAAGTCATGTGACTAGTGCAGGATCTTTAGATATGGCCTATAGAGGAATTGACTATGATATTCTAACTTGTCTAATACAATAGTTGTGCAAGTAAATATTAACTAATATAAAATATCACAGATAAGTAAATGCAGTAAGTAAAGTGACATGAGGAATTTTATACTGGTTCGGTTCCTGTCCTACGTGCAGTCCCAGACTCCTTCTGGAATTCTACTATTAACACCCTCTCTTCACACGGTGGAACAGGTTCACAACAATCCGAGCCCCAACAAGTATTTCCTGCCAGAGCACCGACACAAGACTTTAACAAACAATAAGAGTTTGACTTCTGCTTGTGTTCTTGAACTACACTGAATAGCCAACGATTGAGTACACCATTCCTATAATCTTATCCTTAAGTATATAACGTGTATGTAAGATTGAAGGTAGTATATTACTTACTGAATCAAGAGATATGAAATAATTTCAATGATTTAACAAGTAATTTGAATATTTGAAAGCTTTTTAGATTACAAGAGTGCTTAGAAATGCATATCAGAAAGTAGAATAGATTTGGAAAGATTCGGTGATTTGAAAACCAAGTTTGTAGTGTATATATAATAGTTGAAGAGTAGAGATCTTTCATGAAGAGTTTTATCAAAAGGATGCACCCATTTCATCAGATTGAAGATGAATCTCTTCATGAATGATGATGTCCTTTCATAAAAATGGCTGTTATTTTCGAATTAGTCAACTAGTTAAAAAGTATAAATTGTGTGTGTGTACCTGACCAGTCGACTGGTTTGAAATGAATCAGTCGACTGGTTCAGGGCATGTTTCCCAGTAATGGTTGTTTCTCTACCTACTTATTCATATATATTTTATCAAATTCCGTACATTTGTGTTATATTAAATGAGGATAGATTTTAACATTTATCTAACACAACTAAACACACACACACACACACACAGATATATATATATATATATATATATATATATATATATATATATATATATATATATATATATATATGAGCCAACTCTTTGATTTGATCTTCATTTCATTGTTGTCTTGAATCAAAAATCTTACGAATCAACATTCTCCCCCTTTTTAGATTGATGATAGCACCTTGCATTTTTGTTGAGATATTGATTTGCTCCCCCTGAATGTATGCTTGCATATATTCGTCTCCTCCTGAATAAAAAGCTTTTCTGCAAAATTTTGTTAGTGCATATAATATAATATACTTACCGTTTTATGTAACAAATTGTTAGCGTATTTAATGATAACATATTTTCTTCCCCTTTGTCATCGATCAAAAAGAATAAGTATCATGATAAAGCAGTAATCGAGAGAGAATATATAAACCAATTTTGAAATAGTAGAAAGCAACAGGCAACTACATAGAATTACAACATGGGAATGGTCTTAAAGAACAAACAACAAAATAAAATTTGAAATACATATGAGGCCATTTAGTACAAGCCTCTTAAGGTTCCATAACCAAAATAAAGAGAGAGATCACTTAGCATAGGCCCAGCAATGGCTGTTTTTCTTGCCATTTATTCATGTATATTTTTTTATCAAATTCTGTCCATTTGTGTTATATAAAATGAAGATAGATTTTAACATCTATCTAACACAACTAAGCACACACACAATATATATATATATATATGAACTAACTCTTTGATTTGATCTTCATTTCGTTGTTGTCTTAAATCAAAAATCTCGTGAATCAATAATGTGCTCGGTTATATGCTTGGTTATGCGCTCATTTATGGTCCTGGTTATATGCAGGGTTATAGGCTCGCTAAGGGCTCTATTATATGAACATAATCTCAGTAGAAAAACAGAAACTAGAATGCATGTAGAACTGATACCATATTCATGTAGACGTAGTTTCAAAAAGAAAACTGGTACCATTACATTTGCAAAACTGATACCTTATTTGTGTTATATAAATAGATACGTGTGTGCTTCCAAGATTGATACCTAGACATTATTATTAAAACATATAATTGCGCACGTTCGAGAATTAATATATACTCAGTCGGGATTGTTCAATTGAGCAGGTACCTATGGCATGTAAAAGTCATCTGAATGCAAAGTCTAATCAGGCACTTGTGGCACGTAAAAGATATCCGGGTGCAAATCCTAATTAGGTACCAATGGATTTCTAATCATTATTGAAAACTGATACATACCTATTTAGATACTAAAATGACACCATATTCATGTAAATAGAAACTCAGTAAAAAAATGATACTACAATATTTTGAAAATTGATACTAGAATGCTTTCAAAACTTGTAACATGAATCTCAGTATCAAAACTGATACAGGTTAACTTGTAAAAGTGATACCATATTCACCTAAACAGAACCTCAGTATCAAAATGGAAACCAGTTAGCTTGGAAAATTGATACCACATACATGCAAAAAAGAATCTTAGTATCAAAACTGATACCAGTATGATTCCAAAACTGATACCATGACACTGTATATTACAACATATAAGCTACAAATGATACAATTACGATCAATAACTGATATCTACTTAACAAGCAACCTAAAACACATGCATTACACACACACACACGTGCGCGCGCGCGCGCACACACACACACACACACACACACACATATATATATATATATATATACATATATATAACAAAAGCATCAACTAATACATGACAATAAACCAAAACTTCAAAGAACATTCACAATTAATGTCAAATTAATTACATTTCCAAATCTAAACGTGTAAAGTGAAAAAAATATGTAAATCCTCTAATACAAATGTAAGAAAATGTCAATTCTTTGAAGCTTGACAATTGTGCTTTTTGGGGCCATATTGCTTACACAAACAAATCCGATTTTGTTTATTTTGAAAAAAATGCAAATTTGTCTTTTCGTTTGGTAGAAGGTCTACCAACACCAAGCTTGTCTTTAGGAGGCTCGGTGACATCTTCAATGCAATGATCAACAATGGGTTTATCATTTTAGTTCGGAATTGCATTCACGATATTACCATAAGAAGATCGATAAGCATCTATGGTGAAATAATGTTCAACAAAATCATTTACACAAAGTTTTGATTAAGTAACGCACTTGATAGCATGAGTGCAAGGAAATCTGGTAACCTTCCATTGATTGCAAGTACAACTCCAATTTTTAAGATCAACACGATGATAAAATGGGGACTTGACATCAAAAATGAATTCTGAGGATTTGTAAACAACCTAACCAAAATGTTCATCAATCAACCCTTTTAACCTACACTCCATAGATAGACAAAGAATAGTAGTCCACAAAAGACACTCCTCTCTCCTTTTAGCCATTTGTTCCATAATTTTAATCATAATTCCAACTAAGCATGATGTAATTGTCAGTGCTCTTCTATAATCTAACTATTAAAACTTTCAGCCAAATTAGAACTATACTCTCCATATCATTTACCATTAATAAACAAATCAGTCCACTTATCCAACAGTTCAACCTTCAAAAAGTTCATGGCTGCAATACCTCCTGTGACAGTCGCCCACAACTCATGCACTAAACAAGAGGAATAATGCATTGAAAGACATGTCAGGCAGCTGTGGACGATCATCAGGGTAGGTTAACACAATACAGCACCTGTCATGTAAATCACTACAAAAGGATAAAATATAATAGAACATATACAATAGGCAATAATAGTGAAGCATTTTCGGGCAGAAACTTAAACTTTCATAACAATTAGAAAGAATACCCATACACCCTTGGATTACCACATAAGTGGCTATACAAATTTGTCTCACTACAACACTCACGGAAAACACCAATCATAACAGCGAAAATAACAAGTACTAGATAGTAGAAAAACTAATATGCAAGCCACCTTCTCGTCATTGCTTTGCATCCTCACCTCACTAACTTCTGCTACCTGTAACCTGCTACTTAGTTTGCCCATCAAAAACCGGATGAACAACCCAATGTAATAAGAGGAAACATAAAACCTTGAGTCGGACAACAGTTTTAATGAGCGATAAAACAAATATCTAATGTTAACCCATAAAATATGTTCTAGATAACCACGAGCATGTTTTGTTAATTTATGATTTTAGGTTGTTAGGCCCTTTGGGTCATCGTGTCCTTTCTAGCTCGATGAATTCATTAACTCACATAAGGGTTCTAGGTCGTAATGGCATCTTAGGTCGTTCAAATAATATGTGATGTTCACAAAGAGCTCTGGCTCATTTGAATATCTTGAGTCGTCGAGGCATCTTGGTCCGCTCAGAGGCTAGCCCGCGGGGTTCTTGGACCACTAGCTCATTAAAGGTTTTAGCCCGTTTCACTAAGGCCCAAACCACATCATCCTGGTTGAGCCCGATCCAAACATGTTTGGGTCGTTCTGCCTTATCCAAGCCTGCTCCGCATTCTTTAGCTCCCATTACCTTCAAATGGAACGATTTGAACCGCTCCGCCTTGTTTAGCACGTTCTGCCTTACTTTGGATCGTGTAACATTTGCTCCAGCCCGCTTATGGCCTAAAACAAGAGCACAGTATTTACATAACTGCCACCAGGACTGAACTTCACCTATAAATACCCTCCACATTCCTTCGTAGAGGGGGGCTTCCATGGCCACGAAGTGCTGTTGAAATCTTTCTTAAACCATTTCTAAGAATTCTAACACTCACCAAGTGAAGATCAAACCATTAATTAATCATGATCTCCATCGAATTCAGAGGCCTAAGACTTGAAGATTCATCATCCAAGTTCAAGCATCTAGAGAAAACCTTCCAATTCTTCTCTAATCACACCACATCTCCACTAAATACTCTATTCCTTCATTATTTTTGAGGAATTCGAATGGGAATTTTAAGTAAAAGAGTGATTGAGCATATTGTAAGGGTGAAGTTTACTTTGTAATCTACATATTGATAATGAAATCTCTTATTAAAGTGGACGTAGATCCTCATTGGATCGATCCACTA
Source organism: Allium sativum (assembly GCA_030737875.1). Taxonomy (NCBI): domain Eukaryota; kingdom Viridiplantae; phylum Streptophyta; class Magnoliopsida; order Asparagales; family Amaryllidaceae; genus Allium; species Allium sativum. The sequence continues at coordinate 80,984,431 of CM060909.1, forward strand.
TAAGAACTTTGTGTTCGTACTCTTATGTTTTTAGTGTATCTTTGATTGCGGCCTCACACTACTTTTCCTTACAGAATTGGTGAAGTGCACTCCATGCACCATTGCTGTTGAAGACAAATTTCGACTTCAACATTTGGGGCCCATCGTGGGGCCGTGTTCACATTTCCTACCTCTTTTTGCGCCATGCCATTAAAATTCTAAGTCACATCCTCCTTCAAAGTTATGTCAAAATCAAAGAAGACTACTAGCAAAGCCGCGGTAGAAGTCGACGATGTTGTCAATGAAGAGATGCTACTCGCAAACCGCTTTGAAGTAGGTGAAAATTCTGAAAGCGGGGCCGATGTCACTAGAAACGAGTTAAAAATTGCCATTGCCAATGTCAACAACCGAATGGATGCCTCTACTAATAGGATGATGGAAAAACTTCACGCCATCCTTAACGGTCGGTCAAATCTGATTCCTCCGAAAGTGCATGTAGATCTCGAAGGGAATGACAAATCGCCCGCTTCTGATCATAACCATAACAACAACATGAAAGATGGTTTTGATGGGGCAAGTGACAGAGATGGAGCTAATATCGAAGAATCAAGATCAAAAGCCAAAAGCCATCCTGAAATGAATACTTGAAAGGTCATTAACCCTGTCACAGGGGCATCGTCTCGACGAGAAGGCAAAGCACCTCAGCTCTTTAATCACAACGGTATCCCTGGATGAACGTTAGGTAAAGAGCTTAGTTTCGCAAATCATCATAGCAATGAAGAATACATTTTGTACATGATAGAACGGGCATTGAAAAAGAATCAAGCTAGTAAAGATGTTGAAAGGGAATGGACTTCTCTTCGGATAGGACTCCATTCACCGAGAGAATTCTCAAAGCAGAGTGTCCGAGGAAGTTCAACCCACCAACTCTGCCCCCGTATAATGGAATTGTTGATCCAAAATATTTCTTGTTCAAATATGAGTGGCAAATGAGTGCGGTTAAGGAAACGGATGAAATGAGATGCACGTATTCCCTATCTACCTGGAAGGAGCTGCATCACTCTGGTTCATAAAGCTCCCTCCAAAATCTATCGATCGGTTCTCCGATCTAACAAAAAATTCAAAGAGCAATTCCTCTTATATGCTACCAAAGGCCAGGGACGCTATAACGCTCTCTGCCATGAAATATAAGTCAGGGGAAACTGTCAAAGCCTTCCTTAGTCGGTTCAACATCGCTTTATCTGAAGTAAGAAACCTAGAGCCGTGCATAGTCCCCATGGCCCTACTTGATGCTATAGACAAAACGAGTGAATTTGGAAGGTGGATAAAGATGAAAGAGCCGACCATGCTCGATAAATTCTATAAAAAAACAGAAGAATACATGAGGGTAGATGACAATCTTGTGCCCCTTCAGATCATTGACAGTAACCCACTTGTTAAGGCCCCCGCAAGTGCAGCCATGCAATCCAGCCAAAAGAGTATTCAGGGGCAGAAGCGAATCAATGGTGGAAACGACAACAAGGTTGTTAAGAAATATCACCTTTCAATCCGTCGGAACTAACTCCTTTGAACGACACTGCTGAAAACATCTACATGGCAACCAAAAACTCTGAGGAATATGCGGAACCAAACCCAATGAGGATAAGCAACAAAGCAGCAAACTCGGGAAAATTCTGCAGGTTTCACAACCAACCCGGTCACAATACCAATGAGTGCCGACACTTGAACAACCTCATTGAGGAATTGATCAAGAAAAACAGGTTACAACAATATGTAAAGAATCCGCAGGCTTTGAATCCTTCTGCAATTCCTCAGGGGCCTGGAGAATCAAATGATCATTCCGATCCAAACAATGTGGCATCTATCCAAGCTAGTCCAAGACTGATCATCAACTAATAGTTGTCAAGGGTGCTCTAACTTGGGAGACTTGGAATGAGCCATCAACATTGCTATATCCTTATTATATGATCTACTTCTTGCCTCAGATCATACTTTACCTCACATTTTTACTTTCTGTTGCATTCAAGACTTATTGTAAAACGGTCCGTAATAACCTGGAGGCGATACACTGAACTTAAGCCCTGCAATTAAGAGCATGTATGTTCGAATGGTTACTCAATTGTGAAATAACTTGCTAAGTCGAACTTTTGTAAAAAAAAGTTGATGTCATATTGCAAGTTAGCTGTCAGGTGCTTACTCCTGAATCAGAGCGACTCTGACAATACTGTTTCAAGGGCTAAATGCTGTAAATTCCCAGCATGCACGAATGCAGAAATTATGGGAAAAACCCTACCTTGAGACGTTATGATTCAAATAGTGAGCAAGTACCACGACAAATAAATGAAAAACTGAAACATTTATCAAAGGGGGCACCTCCCTGAGTGAGGAGTTCAAAGCTTTAGCTCCTAAACCAAAATAACTTGCTGAGTAAAGCATATGGTAAAGGGATTGATTGCCACCCCACGAAATGGTAAAACAGCTAATTCATCACACTTGCATAGCATCTAAAAGCTCATATGTGAAAAGTATCAAACTATTCGCGTAACATCTGAAATGTCAAATGTGAAGAATAAAGAAAAATTCACTTATGTAGCATCTGAAATCTTAGATGCAAAAAGTGTCAAACTATTCGCATAACATGTGAAATGTTAGATGTGAAGAACAAAGAAAAATTCACTTGTGTAGCATCTGAAATCTCAGATGCAAAAAGTGTCAAACTATTCGCGTAACATCTGAAATGTCAGTTGTGAAGAATAAAGAAAAGTTCACTTACGTAGCATCTGAATCTCAGATGCGAAAAGTGCTGAACTATTCGCGTAACATCTGAAATGTCAGATGTGAAGAATAAAGGAAAATTCATTTACGTAGCATCTGAAATCTTAGGTGTGAAAAGTGCCGAACTATTCCCGTAACATCTGAAATGTCAGATGTGAAGAATAAAGAAAAATTCACTCACGTAGCATCTGAAATCTCAGATGCGAAAAGTATCAAACTATTCGCGTAACATCTGAAATGTTAGAAATGAAGAATAAAGAAAAATTCACTTACGTAACATCTGAAAGATCAGATGCGAAAAGTGCCAAACTATTTGCGTAACATTTGAAATATCAGATGTGAAGAATAAAGAAAAATTCACTTGCGTGGCATCTGAAAGCTCAGATGCGAAAAGTGCCGACCTATTTGCGTAACATCTGAAATGTCAGATTTGAGGAATAAAGAAAAATTCACTTACTTAGCATCTGAAATCTCTGATGCAAAAAGTATCGAATCCACTCATATAATTCAATAGTGTGATAATGTCTAGGACCAACGATGAACCTAAGCTGACAGCTTAGCTTTAAACAATCAACATAATTTTGAATTATAATACTATGACTATGCAAGCAATATTTAGTGAGCTTTGGTCCATCAACTAAGATGGACCCAAACTGGCATTTAGTTCAATGCAAGCCAAAATTCGTTATAGTTCACTACTAACTAACCCGTTTTAAAAATGGACGATTGATAACGAGTATAAGTCCGAAATTATGTAAAATTTGCCTTGAGTACAGAATAGGAAGCACGAGACAGATTGAAACACCCCACCTCCGTTAGGGTCACTCTCAAAGGGAATGCCCTAATTTTGGTGGAGGTTTATAAGTACAAGTCACAGATATACAAGACAGATATAGGAACACATATTTGTAAACAGCGGAAGAACAACAAACTTTATTTCATAAAGCCAAATACGTGTTACAAAACATCACCATAATTGTCTTACATCCTTTCCAAAAACATAACATAACACTTTCATAATCTGTCTTGAGTACATTATTTAAAGAAGCATAAGTAAAACATAGATAAACTGCAAAAGCCCCATAGTGGATTGTCCAAAGCCATAGTTCAAAACAGGAAAGTCCAAGCAATACATTTCTCCTCTTCAAGATGGATGTTGAGGTTGGTCAAGCTGCTGTGTTCCCTCCCTGAGGACCTGGGGGGGGGGGAAACGAAAGAAAGAAGACGAAAGAAAAGTAGAGTCAGACATAAAGCCTGAGTAAGTCTAGTACTATTTTGTCTATGAATAAAGAACTGGGTATGATAAGTATAAACAGGAAGTGGGCATGTACTATAAACTTGGTTAAGTTGTCTAGGGTCGAATATACTATCGTACCCCATGTTAATCTCTGAACCCATATAAACTAGTTTCCAATTTGCACCCCATAATCAGGGTGATGTGATCCATTCTATGATGATCGGCTCCTACTCGCATAATTACATGTGTCTTACGGCCCCCGATGTCTGTAGTTACCTATGTTGGTCCCACCATGGGGTGTATCAAGTCCCATAGTGGCAACCCGACACAACCTTAGAGTGCACAGGTATGCTACTGGTGTCCAGTGCCTTATTTTTCTGCACCGGAGTGTGTGCACGCCCGCACTCCGTTAGAACCTACACTGCTACACCACCGCCGTCGATTTGACCTCTTACAATCAGCCCAGTAATCGTGCCCCACCCTGCCTAGTTTTCAGGGTATCCTGATACACCTTTTAGGGTTACTGCTGAAAAGGGTCCCCCGTTACTAGGTTTTCTATCTCTAGCCAACATGCTAAGTTGGTTAAGTGTTTCCTAACCTAACCCCACCAGTCCGTTTAGTTTAGCATGTTCCATTTTGATTAAGTCTTTAGTTCACTTAATCCTAACAATCCTGACTCAGCCTTAATTGTCTTATTAAGGCCCTGACCTCTCACATTAGACAGGTATTGTTGTGGCTGCCTGTTGCCGGTTGGTTCCGGGCAGTCTTACGCCACAACTCAGTCTAACCTCGGGTCCTTGCTGGGCTCCATGTTTAACCTCCCACATTGGATAGGTATTGTTGTGAGTACTGGACAGCCGGGCGGTTCCGGGCAGGTTTACATCACAACTCAATCCAACCTCGGGTTAAACACATCGTATGTTCTACATTTACATATTTTGTCATTCCTCTTTATTTCTTATATGTAAATATTTGCGGCCCATTATTAAGTTAATGGTGTAAAGGTTACACCAATCATGGGCCCAACCCATACTTGAATTTGGGCCCTTCTATTTCATATTTTCATTCATTAATTAATTTTAACCCAACGTTATTTTCCCCCGTTTTACACGTCCGTTTATATATATTGGGCTTAGCCTTTTAAAGCCCAATTTAGCCATGCGAAAAGGGGAGGCTTAAAGCGTGATTACATACACAAAGAGGGGAAGGTGAGCGCATGAACTTGCATATGACATTGGAAATACATAATAGAAACTGGTGTACTTGCATATATATACTTTGGTCATAAAGCATAGGTAACATGAACCAAACCATGTAAACTTAAGATAAGAATCTAAATTAGGTGTCACATAGTCTTAACTACAACATAGACCTATGTTCTCATTTAGGCATAAACATATAAGGTTTCTACATGTTTACAAAGGGGATACTTTGTTACTAACACAAAAGCATAGTTCAACTTATTCATGGTTTAAGTCTAATCACATAACGATGGTATAAACATACTTATGCATAAATATTCCTAAACATGGTGTTTGCTTTAAACTTGCAAAAAAGGGGTTTTTGAGTCTAACCTAGCCATGTCTCACATATGTCATCATATAATTCTTGTAAACAAGATAGACTTAATCATGGATTTCAATTATGCCAAATATTATTCATAGCCTAGCCATATTCATAAAAAAAACATGACTTAATACATGGATTATGGTGTCAAAATTCCTACATAGTTTCATATGAACTATAACAACCAAACTTGTTTAAATTACTTGCAAAATGATTTATGCACAAAAATATACATCATGATGACATAATAACAAAGCCCCAAACTTGCATGAATTTCAATCAACTACATACATGTAGCTTCAACATAGACTACAAAATTTGCGCAATATTCCAACGTATACTTGCATAGAACTACCGCATGTAGTTCTTTATAATGAATAACATAATTTTGCACAAATATGAATTACTTTATTATCCCAATTCAAGCATACAAATCAACACAGTTGTTTATTCATACCAAAGTAATACTCTACTTACAATGGTTGCGGCGAATTCTCTAATTAAGAGATATGATTCCTTTGTTGAATTGATTGGCTTTAGGTTGCTTGAATTGCTTTAGGCTTTAGAACTTTCTTCCTAATTCTCTCTCTAGTTGGCGGCTACTCTTAGTCGTTCCTCAGCAACATGGCGGCTATGTTCTTAATTTTGAATGAATAGATTAGGGTTTAGTCTAGGGTTGTTTATATAGAGGTTAGGAATTGATTAGGACCCTTGATGTTGCTTGGATTGATCATAGCCATTCATTAGATAGAGAGACCAATTAGAACCCGCCACCTAGCCCTAATGACAAAGCAGACCACAGAGAATCGGCCAAACACAGACCTGGCCAGCCAGGTTGACTGGGCTCGACCAGGTCGACACCCCTGTCGACAGGGCTGTCGACAGCCCTGTCGACATGGGTAGCCCAGGTCGACAGCCCAGTCGACCTGGGTGGCCTAGGCGGGTGTTTATCCGCCCTGGCCCATTGGGCCCGATTTTTAATTATTTTATTCTGTTTGAATTTTAAATCTAATTCAAAACTTCCGAAGGCCATATCTTCTTCATACGGACTCCGTTTTTCGAAAACTCGGACTCTATTTCGCGTATTTTTCCGAGACGAACGCAATGGCGTATCCCGTTTCCCTTAGTTCTTTGATTTCAGATTAATTATACTTTAATTTGTTAATTTCACAGTTATAGAATTTGCGGGGTGTTACATTCTCCCCCACTTAAAAGGATTTCGTCCCCGAAATCTTCAAGTTAGGAGGAATGTATATCCTAACATCCAATCATCCATCTACTCATCCATCAAACACGAGCATCCATTGTCCTTAAAAGACTTCTAATGCTTCATGATCATATGCGAGGTGTGTGTGTACATGAACTTATCTAATGCAAAATCAGGCGGTCTACTGATTCAGTTGACCTCCTTAATGCGAATTATGTAAGTGCCATGAATCCATTATGTATGCAAATTTTCCTATTCTTGATTCTACATGAGTGCACAATCATTCAATACAAATGCAATATCCATATGACAACACATTAAAGTTCAACCACATACGAATACAAACATATATGCATATGCAATATGAAGTGACTGAGCCGATCTAAACCCTAGATTGTGTGTGTATATGAAACCACGAGCAACCACTAGCAATCACTTGCAACCACTTGCAACCATCATACATAACATGTTTCAACTACATGTTTCCATCCAAAAAGATTCTACCTAAAAGATAAGGTCGAGGAAATATACCTAAAAAGATAGATAAAAGCGCAACTTAAGGAAAAAGAAAGATCAAGGATGTACCCTCGAACAGAAAAGGGTAGGCAGTACGTATTCTAGCTTCAGTTTCCCAAGTCGCGTCTCCCTCGGCGTCGCCCCACTGAACTTTGACGAGCTTGACTTCGCGGTTGCGTAGCTTCTTCACTTCCGTTCCTAATATGCGGGTTGGAACTTTTCTTATGGTTGCTTCGCGTTCCACTTCGGCCTCTTCGAGGATATTTGGCTCTACCACTTCAGCAGACTCATGTAGACATTTTCGGAGATGTGAAACGTGAAAAACGTTGTGGACTCCAGCCAACTTCTCGGGTAGCTCTAATCTATAGGCCATTTTCCCAATTTTCTCGATAATAGGGAATGGCCCTACGAACCTTGGTGCTAGCTTTCCTGTGGTTCCAAAACGAACAACGTTCCTTAGCGGTGATACCTTGAGAAAAACTCTGTCTCCAACTTCAAACTCAAGGTCGGTCCTTCTCTTGTCGGCGTAGGACTTTTGTCTGTCTTGGGCCATCTTCATCCTTCTTCGTATTAAGTCTACTTTCTCTGAGGTCTCTCGGATCATATCCGGTCCAAGTATGAGCTTATCCGTGGACTCCCACCAACAAGTGGGTGATCGGCATGGTCTTCCATATAAAGCTTCGAAGGGCGCCATTCCGATGGTTGCTTGATAGCTGTTGTTGTAGGCGAATTCTACCAAAGGAAGGTGGTCTTCCCATGTCCCTCCGAAGTCGAGGATGCATAGCCTTAAAAGGTCTTCCAAAACTCTGTTCACTCTCTCTGTTTGGCCGTCGGTTTGGGGATGATAGGCTGTGCTCAAGCATAACTGCGTTCCTACTGCTTCTTGCAGACTCTGCCAAAACTCACTGGTGAAGATGGGGTCTCGGTCACTAACAATGCTAGATGGTATTCCATGGAGTCGAACGATTTCCTTGAGGTAAAGTGATGCTAGGGATGAGGCAGTTCTTTTACTTTTGACAGGTAAAAAGTGGGCGCTTTTAGTAAGCCTATCCACTATTACCCAAATGCTAGTGTTGCCTCTCCTAGACCTAGGCAGCTCATCGTTGAACTCCATTGAGATGCTATCCCACTTCCACTGCGGGACCTCCAGAGGATGTAGTAGTCCGCCAGGCTTTTTCTGTTCCGCCTTAACCTGTTGGCACACCATACATTTAGAAACGAATTCTGCCACGTCCTTTTTCATGCCATTCCAAAAGAAAGTCCTTTTTATGTCTTTGTACATTTTATCCCCGCCTGGGTGTATCGTCATCTTGGAGTGATGTGCTTCCTCGAGAACCTTCTTTATTAAATCGTTTGTCTGTGGGACGCATAGTCTTCCGTCTCGCCTTAGCAAACCCTTATCGTCGATGGAGTATCTGTTGAGGTGACTTGAAGTCTTACCCCTAATTAGCCAATCAATTATTTCCATAAGTTGAGGGTCTTCGCGTTGTGCTGTCCCTACTGAATCCACTAAAGTTGGCCGTACTTCGAGAGATGCTAGCAAGCCTGGTACGAAATCGGAGGAGGGCCTAAAGTCGAAGCTGGCTATAAACTCTAGGCTTTGTCTTTCAACAAACAATGGGCTTAGGGTTAATTTCTTTCGGCTCAACGCGTCTGCCACTACGTTGCCTTTGCCCGGAGTGTAGGAGATTTCGAAATCGTACGAGGCAAGAAACTCCATCCATCTTTGTTGCCTCAAGTTAAGATCTTTCTGCGAGAAAAGATATTTCAACGATTTATGGTTAGTGTAAAGTTCGAACTTCTCACCTAGGAGATAGTGTCGCCAAGACTTGAGTGCAAAGACGATGGCGGCTAACTCAAGATCGTGGGTTGGGTAGTTCTTTTCGTGCGCCTTCAACTGCCTCCCGCCATAAGCTACTACCCTTCCTTCTTGCATTAAGACGGCGCCTAGCCCTGTCCCACATGCGTCCGTATAAACAGTGAACATCTTGCTCCCATCTGGCAGCGTCAAAACTGAGGCTGTTGTAAGAGCCCTTTTTAGTCGTTGGAAAGCAAACTCGCAATCCAAGTCCCAATTGAACACTAGATTCTTCTTGGTCAATTTCGTGAGCGGGGCTGAGATTTTCGCAAAATCCCTTATGAATTTTCGATAGAAACCTGCTAGTCCTAGAAAGCTTCGGACCTCAGTTGGATTCCTTGGTGTCTTCCAGTCCTGTACCGCCACTACCTTAGCAGGGTCCACTGCTAACCCTTGTTTGGATACTATGTGCCCAAGGAACCTCACCTCTTCTCTCCAAAAGTGGCATTTGGAGAATTTGGCTTTTAATTGATGGACTCGCAAAGTTTCCATGATTGCCCTTAAGTGTTGAGCATGTTCCTCTTCACTCTTTGAGAAGATAAGGATATCATCTACGAAGACCACTACGAATTTGTTGAGGAAATCTCTAAATACCCTACTCATCAGGTCCACGAAGTAAGCAGGTGCATTTGTCAAGCCGAAAGGCATGACAAGCCATTCAAAGAAGCCGTCTGGGGTTCTGAAAGCCGTTTTATCGATGCTATCTTCAGCCACCCTAAGCTGATGAAAACCGGTTGCTAAATCGAGTTGGGAGAAAACAGACGCCCCTACAAGCTGGTCAAATAAATCGTCAATTCTAGGGAGAGGGTGTCTATTCTTTTTCGTTAGCTTGTTGAGCTCCCTATAGTCAACACATAGACGGAGTGATCCATCCGCCTTTGTAGCGAACACCACTGGAGTGCCCCATTCTGAAATGCTCCTCCTAATGAACCCCTTTTCTAGAAGCTCTTTAATCTGTTTACTGAGCTCTTTCCTTTCTCGTGGAGCCATATGTCTAACGGGCAACGTAACGGGCTTTGCATTATCTACAAGATATATGCGGAAGTCTATTTACCGCTTCGGAGGCAAGCCCTTCACCTCTTCAAAGACATCCGGATATTCCCGGACCACTCTAACTGATTTCAAATTTTCAACGGAAGCATCTAGCGATTCAAGATAACTAAGCATAACCGCATACGAGGGATTACAAGAAATTTCCAAAGTATTACCGAGCTGGGTTAGGAGCCTAACAACCCTTTTCTCACAATCAAGGATGGCCCCGTTACTGGATAGCCAATCCATACCCAAAATCAAACCATAACCCGAAAAGCCCAAAACAAAGGCACTACATTGAAATTCTACACTTAGAATAGAAATTTTCAATCCCACACAGATCATAGACAAATGAGCTGGGCCCCCAATTGGGTTTGAAACAATTAAGGGGTCCTCTACCATACTAGTTTCTAGGTGCAGAGATTCTACTAAAGCAGACGAGATAAAGGAGTGTGATGCGCCAGAATCAAATAAAGTGCGAACAGGGTGATCATAAAGATAAACTACACTTTCTACAGAAGTATTTATACCTCGCTGTTGCAGAGGTGGCGCTTCCAGCACATGAACCTGTGCCCCTGGGGTGGATCCAGCCCTCTGCCCCTGTCCCCGTTTCTTTGGGCAGTCCCTAGCCCTGTGACCTGTCTCACCGCAAGAAAAGCACCCACCATTCTCCTTGGCCTTCTTTTTCCGGCAGTCCTTTACTAAGTGCCCCACTTTGCCACAGAAATTACACTTCCTCTTCTCTTTGTTGCCTTTCCCGCCTTTCTTAAAGTCTGTCTTCTTAGGTTGCAAACCCTCTTTCTTCCCTTGAGAGCTTTCTGCCTTTGTCTCCTTCTTGCTCTTATCCTCTTCATTCAGCAATGCCATTTGCACCAATCTTTCATACGTGGCTCCCATGGGTATATGGGTCATGACCAAACTGTGTAATGGCTCATTTAACCCTTTGATGAAACGGAGAGCCTTCTTGTGCGGGGTGTTGACTAGGTCAAGCCCAAACCTAGCCAGCTCATCAAACTGATTCACATACTCTCTGACTGTCTTGTCCCCTTGCTTAAGAAATAAGAATTTTTCCAACTGCAAACTTCTTTCCGCATCTGAGAGAAATTTGGTCTCAAACCTTGCCCTAAAGTCCTCCCATGTCTCCACTGGTCTTTCAGCATTAGTGACTTCCCACCAATAGGAAGCCTCGCCCTTCAATAGCCACACTGCCAATTGTACTTTTTGCCTATCTTCTACCTCAAAGATGATGAATAGGTCCTCAGTTTCTTTCAGCCAATTTCTAGCTGCTACGAAGGACTCAGTTCCATGGAAATCCCTTCCTCCCATAGCTTTAAAATCTTTACATATCTTAGCAAACGTGTTTCCCGAGGAGGGGGTGGAGGAAAAGGTGCTGCTGCAGTTGGATGATTTCCTTCCGCTGGGGGAGGAGGAATGGTAGGACCTGGCTGAGTGGCCCTTGCTTCTAAGAACCGTCTAAACCAACCAGGTATTGGCACCCCTTCTGGCAAGTTAAGATCTTCGGACATGCTGAAACAAAAAGGATAGATTCAAAACGAAAGATAAGAGATAGTACCTATGGCTTTGGGGAGTGGACTTTGCCTTTTTAAAATAAAATAGTATTTTTCTTTTAAAAATGCTTCTTTAAATTCCCCTTTTTGAAAATAATTTTTTTCAAAACTTTTTATCTTATCTGGTAAACCTATGCTCTGATACCAAGTGAAACACCCCACCTCCGTTAGGGTCACTCTCAAAGGGAATGCCCTAATTTTGGTGGAGGTTTATAAGTACAAGTCACAGATATACAAGACAGATATAGGAACACATATTTGTAAACAGCGGAAGAACAACAAACTTTATTTCATAAAGCCAAATACGTGTTACAAAACATCACCATAATTGTCTTACATCCTTTCCAAAAACATAACATAACACTTTCATAATCTGTCTTGAGTACATTATTTAAAGAAGCATAAGTAAAACATAGATAAACTGCAAAAGCCCCATAGTGGATTGTCCAAAGCCATAGTTCAAAACAAGAAAGTCCAGGCAATACATTTCTCTTCTTCAAGCTGGATGTTGAGGTTGGTCAAGCTGCTGTGTTCCCTCCCTGAGGACCTGGGGGGAAACGGAAGAAAGAAGACGAAAGAAAAGTAGAGTCAGACATAAAGCCTGAGTAAGTCTAGTACTATTTTGTCTATGAATAAAGAACTGGGTATGATAAGTATAAACAGGAAGTGGGCATGTACTATAAACTTGGTTAAGTTGTCTAGGGTCGAATATACTATCGTACCCCATGTTAATCTCTGAACCCATATAAACTAGTTTCCAATTTGCACCCCATAATCAGGGTGATGTGATCCATTCTATGATGATCGGCTCCTACTCGCATAATTGCATGTGTCTTACGGCCCCCGATGTCTGTAGTTACCTATGCTGGTCCCACCATGGGGTGTATCAAGTCCCATAGTGGCAACCCGACACAACCTTAGAGTGCACAGGTATGCTACTGGTGTCCAGTGCCTTATTTTTCTGCACCGGAGTGTGTGCACGCCCGCACTCCGTTAGAACCTACACTGCTACACCACCGCCGTCGATTTGACCTCTTACAATCAGCCCAGTAATCGTGCCCCACCCTGTGTAGTTTTCAGGGTATCCTGATACACCTTTTAGGGTTACTGCTGAAAAGGGTCCCCCGTTACTAGGTTTTCTATCTCTAGCCAACATGCTAAGTTGGTTAAGTGTTTCCTAACCTAACCCCACCAGTCCGTTTAGTTTAGCATGTTCCATTTTGATTAAGTCTTTAGTTCACTTAATCCTAACAATCCCGACTCAGCCTTAATTGTCTTATTAAGGCCCTGACCTCTCACATTAGACAGGTATTGTTGTGGCTGCCTGTTGCCGGTTGGTTCCGGGCAGTCTTACGCCACAACTCAGTCTAACCTCGGGTCCTTGCTGGGCTCCATGTTTAACCTCCCACATTGGATAGGTATTGTTGTGACTACTGGATAGCCGGGCGGTTCCGGGCAGGTTTACATCACAACTCAATCCAACCTCGGGTTAAACACATCGTATGTTCTACATTTACATATTTTGTCATTCCTCTTTATTTCTTATATGTAAATATTTGCGGCCCATTATTAAGTTAATGGTGTAAAGGTTACACCAATCATGGGCCCAACCCATACTTGAATTTGGGCCCTTCTATTTCATATTTTCATTCATTAATTAATTTTAACCCAACGTTATTTTCCCCCGTTTTACACGTCCGTTTATATATATTGGGCTTAGCCTTTTAAAGCCCAATTTAGCCATGCGAAAAGGGGAGGCTTAAAGCGTGATTACATACACAAAGAGGGGAAGGTGAGCGCATGAACTTGCATATGACGTTGGAAATACATAATAGAAACTGGTGTACTTGCATATATATACTTTGGTCATAAAGCATAGGTGACATGAACCAAACCATGTAAACTTAAGATAAAAATCTAAATTAGGTGTCACATAGTCTTAACTACAACATAGACCTATGTTCTCATTTAGGCATAAACATATAAGGTTTCTACATGTTTACAAAGGGGATACTTTGTTACTAACACAAAAGCATAGTTCAACTTATTCATGGTTTAAGTCTAATCACATAACGATGGTATAAACATACTTATGCATAAATATTCCTAAACATGGTGTTTGCTTTAAACTTGCAAAAAAGGGGTTTTTGAGTCTAACCTAGCCATGTCTCACATATGTCATCATATAATTCTTGTAAACAAGATAGACTTAATCATGGATTTCAATTATGCCAAATATTATTCATAGCCTAGCCATATTCATAAAAAAAACATGACTTAATACATGGATTATGGTGTCAAAATTCCAACATAGTTTCATATGAACTATAACAACCAAACTTGTTTAAATTACTTGCAAAATGATTTATGCACAAAAATATACATCATGATGACATAATAACAAAGCCCCAAACTTGCATGAATTTCAATCAACTACATACATGTAGCTTCAACATAGACTACAAAATTTGCGCAATATTCCAACGTATACTTGCATAGAACTACCGCATGTAGTTCTTTATAATGAATAACATAATTTTGCACAAATATGAATTACTTTATTATCCCAATTCAAGCATACAAATCAACACAGTTGTTTATTCATACCAAAGTAATACTCTACTTACAATGGTTGCGGCGAATTCTCTAATTAAGAGATATGATTCCTTTGTTGAATTGATTGGCTTTAGGTTGCTTGAATTGCTTTAGGCTTTAGAACTTTCTTCCTAATTCTCTCTCTAGTTGGCGGCTACTCTTAGTCGTTCCTCAGCAACATGGCGGCTATGTTCTTAATTTTGAATGAATAGATTAGGGTTTAGTCTAGGGTTGTTTATATAGAGGTTAGGAATTGATTAGGACCCTTGATGTTGCTTGGATTGATCATAGCCATTCATTAGATAGAGAGACCAATTAGAACCCGCCACCTAGCCCTAATGACAAAGCAGACCACAGAGAATCGGCCAAACACAGACCTGGCCAGCCAGGTTGACTGGGCTCGACCAGGTCGACACCCCTGTCGACAGGGCTGTCGACAGCCCTGTCGACATGGGTAGCCCAGGTCGACAGCCCAGTCGACCTGGGTGGCCTAGGCGGGTGTTTATCCACCCTGGCCCATTGGGCCCGATTTTTAATTATTTTATTCTGTTTGAATTTTAAATCTAATTCAAAACTTCCGAAGGCCATATCTTCTTCATACGGACTCCGTTTTTCGAAAACTCGGACTCTATTTCGCGTATTTTTCCGAGACGAACGCAATGGTGTATCCCGTTTCCCTTAGTTCTTTGATTTCAGATTAATTATACTTTAATTTGTTAATTTCACAGTTATAGAATTTGCGGGGTGTTACACAGATAGATACAAAGTCAAAAGGCTGGCATAGCAAATAATTTTTGACAATGGTCTGAAGTGCATCAAGCAAAATATAGTTACGTCACTACATCATAAGTCCAATACGGGGACATTGGATGCAAAATATTATAAGTGTATTAAGCGAGGACCGGCACTCGCATATACAACAGGTGTATAACGTGAAAGCATAAAAGGTAAACAGCAAAAGACGAACAAGAAAACCACTTCCTTCCATCAGTGAATCATTCCCCATCTTGAGTGGGAGAAGAACTACCAGTCACCTCTGCCTTACCACTGGGACTTGAGAGTTCAGCAATGATCTCGTCCTGAGACCTAAGGGTGTGGCCTTGTCCTTCTCCAAGGTGGTGATGAGCTCGATGTTCTCCCTATTCAGTCTCGGGAGCTAGCAAGCAAAGGTATTCCAGGCTCCTAGTTTGCGCGCATAATAATGACCAACTTCATTAAGGTGTTTGTCCGTCCAAGTCCAGATAGAGTCAAGTTGCACCAGCAAATGATTCCTCATGACGTCCAAATCTTCAGAGACTATGCGACTATCAGACGGATATATATATCCAAGCAAGATTGGTCAAAGGTCACTCCTTGAAGGCACCAGCCTTCAAAATGTTCAGCGGGCTTAGAAGTATGCGGTTTGGAAGCATAGCTGGGTTTGTCTATGATGGCTTTTAGCTCGGCCAGACTGGGGGCAACAAGGATGGCATTAGTCTCCACCATCAAGAGTTTCTCCCACCTGCGATGCTTGCGAGCTACCCCCTCACTTGAAGTTCCTTCGGTTCTTTTAGACATCCTGTGCAAATAGCAATGTTAATAGAAAAACAATGAATCTTAGGTCGTTATGACAGTCCACTTCCTCGTGAAGCCCCTTTTTACTTCAAGCCTTAGGTCATGGACAACCCAAAACTGTAAAGGGCTCAGGGACTCGGGATTGAAATGATGACCTAAAGCCTTGAATTGTCACAACGGCCGAGAGTGTGATTACATGCTAAAGCGTGAAAGTGGTTACAGCGACCTTATTTAATGCGGGACATTGCAAAGTAACGACCTAAGATATACAATTAGTAGAGACACTTTAGCCATTAACAGGAATAGCAAGGCAAAATGTTGCAAATTAAGGACGTTAGAAAACTGCGTAATTGGGCAAGATTATTATTTTAGGGTACGTGATTTTTATCAGCTAGAGCTGCGACCTAATTGTAAGAGCTTGCACACGAAAGTTAAGCTAGAGATCATCACAAACAGGCAAGATGAAAGTCACTAAATTCATCGACATCGTCATCAAACGCACAATTGAAAATATATTAAACAGAAATCTTACCAAGTTAGGAGTATAAAGTTCTACTAAAAACGTGCATATACACACAGTAAGTAAAAGCCCTGAGTCGTACCTGGATCTTGGTGATGAAGAGCTTTGAACTTGATTATAAAACTAAGGGATTATTCGGATTTCAATTGCTTTGATGAC
Organism: Allium sativum; assembly: GCA_030737875.1. Lineage (NCBI taxonomy): Eukaryota > Viridiplantae > Streptophyta > Magnoliopsida > Asparagales > Amaryllidaceae > Allium > Allium sativum. The sequence continues at coordinate 81,000,997 of CM060909.1, forward strand.
GATGTGAATTGATGGAATTAATTGATGTTGGCCACCATTGTTGAGGGTTTTTAGCTTGAGTAGGGGTTTTAAAAGAATAAGAGCCTAGTGAAGGAGTGAGGGCAAAATCTAACCATTAAACCGAGCCCATAGCGGTCTACTCATCTATCCAATCCAAGAAGAATACCAATAGACACTTATTAACGTGCGACCCAGAATTAATGACGAATTAAAACCTTACCATGACTTAAGTACCTGGGCGACCTAGAAATGAAGTACTTTAAGGGCTCATACGGTCTGAAGGCCCAAACAATCTAAAATCTTAAATTGCATGCAAATTTAGCCTAGTTCGAAGCCCGTATTATTTTTGATAAATACGAACTTCGAGGGGAAAATGTTAACCCATAAAATATGCTCTAGAGAACCATGAGCATGTTTTGGTTAATTTATGATTTTAGGTCGTTAGGCCCTTTGGGCCGTCGTGTCCTTTATAGCTCGATGAATTTATTAACTGACATGTAGGTTCTAGGTCGTTATGGCATCTTAGGTCGTTCAAATAATATGTGATGTTCACAAAGAGCTCTGGCTCGTTCGAACATCTTAAGTCGTCGAGGCATCTTGGTCCGCTCAAAGGCTAGCCCGTAGGGTTCTTGGACCGCTGGCTCGTTAAACGTTTTAGCCCGCTTCACTAAGGCCCAAACCACATCACCCTGGTTGAGCCCGATCAAAACATGTTTGTGTCGTTCCGCCTTATCCAAGCCCGCTCCGCATCATTTATCTCGCATTACCTTCAAATGGAACGAGTTGAACCGCTCCGCCTTGTTTAGCACGTCCTGCCTTACTTTGGATCGTGTAACAGTTGCTCCAGCCCGCTTATGACCTAAAACAAGAGCACAATATTTACAAAACTGCCACCTGGATTGAACTTCACCTATAAATACCCTCCACATTCCTTCATAAAGGGGGACTTCCTTGGCCACGAAGTGCTGCTGAAATCTTTCTTCAACCATTTCTAAGAGTTCTAACACTCATCAAGTGAAGATCAAACCATCAATTAATAATGATCTCCATCAAATTCACCTAAGAGGCCTAAGACATGAAGATTCATCATCCAAGTTCAAGCATCTAGAGAAAACCTTCCAATTCTTCTCTAATCACACCACATCTCCGCTGAATATTCTATTCCTTCATTATTTTTGAGGAATTCGAATGGGATTTTTATGTAAAAGAGTGATTGAGCATATTGTAAGGGTGAAGTTTACTTTGTAATCTACATATTGATAATGAAATCTCCTATGAAAGTGGACATAGATCCTCATTGGATCGAACCACTATAAAAACTTTTTGTTCCTACTCTTATGCTTTTTGTATATCTTTGATTGCGGCCTCACACTACTTTTCCTTACCGAATTGGTGAACTGCACTCCATGCACCGTTGGTGTTGAAGACAAATTTCGACTTCAACATCTAACATCACCAATAAAGTATACGAGAATAGGTAGATTAACCAACAAATCTACCAAAACTCCAGAGAAAAACCTAAACCTGTCTTCCCCACATCTGACAGTGATAGCATTTACAACTAAGCATCCAGAAACAACTGTGCATCCATGGCAATCAGAAGTGACCAAATAATAACAAATCATAGCAACCAGACATATCTCACGTAAACCATCCTAATCGAGATCAACATTCCTTAAGCACAAGCCCCGAACGCCTAAACCAACATCAGACAAGCACCCAAGAAACTTCTCCGTCGACGTCAAATAACTTAGCTAAGACGATACTAGCAAAACAAACAACATCTATGACCCTGGATATCACTGTATATCCTGCTTCGAAACCAACGTTAATCATAAGACGGCCAACCTTGCCACACGTCAAGGACTAATGGTAACCCCGGTTCTAGCAAAAATTCTATATGCCTTTCATCAATACGTATTTAGGCCTTTCAATGATACCTAGGGTACTCGATCATTCAACTGGTCTTTTAAATGTCCTTATTGTACACTTGCTCTGAGTCTGTTGGAACCAATGACAACGATGAACTCTCCGCCTTTAGTATCTTTAGTCGTCCTCCCTGACGGCTATTCATAGCCCAAACAACATTCTCGAGCAACCATTATCTACGAACTCAACACCCTTGAGTCGTCTTCACATTCGTTGCATTACAATGATCAACGAACATTTCACGATGCTTCAAACATTCCTTCTTGAATTTGTGTCGAAGCTATGACCATCGTTGACGCAAAAACAAGCTTCGTTTGGTCGACATTCTTTAGGTCTTGAACTCCTTAGGTCTTGATCCTTAGGTCTTGCTCCTTAGGTCTTACTCCTTAGGTATTAAAATAACGTAAGACCTAACACACTAGGTCTTAAAAACGACCTAAGACCTAATACACTTGGTCTTAAAAACGACCTAAGACCTAACACACTAAGCCTTAAAAACTACCTAAGACCCAACGACTTGAGACCTAACACACTATGACTTAAAACGACCTTACGACCTAAGACTTAACACACTATGACTTAAAATGACCTAACGACCTAAGACCTAACACATTAGGTCGTAAAAATGACCTAATACATAACGACCTAAAACCAATGACCCGACCTTCATCTCTTTGTTGAGAAATAAGACACATGACCCAAACTCCATGACCGTCATCAACGATCTATGAAAAACGGTCCGACTCCAGATCTGACCAAAATAGCTCCAATATTGACCAAATTGTCACCAAACAACAACACTGATGCAAACAACTCATCCAAATCATCAAATTCCGCAATCAACACTTTATGAGACCATCAAAATCATCAAAATGACAATTATTCATCAATAATCATATAAGATTTACTAAATCATGATAAATGGACGAATGAACTAAATAATGGATCTAACTTGCATAAACATAAGAATTATTGTTTTAAGTTGCTAGATTAGATCCTATGGTGATTCAAATGAAAATATACTTACCATGTTGTTGATCTAGGTGAAAACAACTTAAAATGATGAAAATATGAACATACAACCCATATACTTGATTGAATCCGTGTAAGAGATGCTTATCGCTCAATAATTCTTCGAATTAACTTGAAATCGCTAAATTCTCAATCCGGACAGCGAAGAATATACTTCAAACCTCTTATTTTGATGCAATCTTTCTTCACTTGACGTAGTTCTAGCTTCAAATGATGTAGATCTTCGATTCTCTTATGTAGATCTAGAATTTTAACGGTGGAAAGATGTATTTGATTGAGCAAGGAGGATCACGAGCTCAACCAAATTAGACAATGAAGAAAGGTTACCCTATCTCCATTTCTCCCACCTTCTATTTATAGCCTCCGACCATCCCACTAATGGGACACACCAAATCAGCCCATCAATGACATATAAAACCTGGATAGAAATTGTGAAACACTAAAACAGCGATTTCTCACAAACTGCTGAACCAAATCTTTAATGTAGCCACTCTGTGGCAACATCATTTCCTTTCCATTGAAACTGACCTCAGTACCAGATTCGATCCCAGTCAAAAGTTATGCCTTGTACAAAACTGACATGGGAAAAATGGTGACATGTCTCACATCCCCATAACCAACATATCAAAATATGAGAATGATCCGACCCTTAGGAAATTAAATAAAAATATTTTACGATCCTCCAATATGTAAAATGCGGGCTATTACATTCTCCCCCAGTAGGAATTTCGCCCCCAAAATCCCAAGAAACTAAAGCAATTCTGCATGCTTATCACCCATGAGCAACCGATTTACCATCAAAACTAGCATCCATCAAGCCATACATCCATAGCCGTATCCTAGCATGTGGAATTCTAATAACAATAGCAGCAACAATAATAGTACAATTCACAATAAGGTAGGAATAACACGACATTTATGGGTCATACCAACGAAGAGTTCTAGATGGGTTGCCTTCATATTCTCTTCCATCTCCAACGTACAATCATCATCATCCTCACTCTATTGTACCTTGACCAACTTAACCATCATCCTCCTAAGTTGTTTCATGTTATTCCCCACAATGCGAAGTGGCTTACGAGGTTTCGTAACTACAGATTCGACTTCTAGGTCTTCGTACAGCTTCTGAGATACCACCACATTCGAATCATGCATACACTTCCGAAGAAACAACACGTGGAAAACATTGTGCACACTCGACATCTTCTCGGGTAACTCCAACCTATATGTGAGCTTTCCAATTCGCTCGATTATCGAAAATAGTTCAACAAACCTTGGAGCCAACTTTCCTTTGTTGCCGAACCGACCAACGTACTTCAACAGCGAAACTTCACCAAAACCATATCGCCAACGTCGAATTCCAAAACTTTCCGACGCTTATCAGCATAACTCTTCTGACAATATTGGGCTGCCTTCATTCATTTGTCGAACAATCTTGATGCAATCCGATGTCTCTCTAATCATCTCTGGCCTATGTATCGACTTATCTCATGTTCCTAACCAATATGCCGGAGAATTACACAGTCTACCATACAACGCCTCGTATGGTGCCATCCCAGTGCTCGATTGGTAGCTGTTGTTATATGAAAACTTGACTAGATGTATATGGTCCTCCTATGATCCTCTGAAGTCTAATACACAAGCTCTTAGAAGATCTTCCAAAACTCGGTTAACCCTCTTGGTTTGACCATCAGTTTGGGGATGATAAGCCATACTCAAACATAACTCAGTTCCCAAAGTCCCTTGCAAATCTTCCAAAATCCACTTGTGATCAATGGATCTCAATCACTCACTATGATCTTCAGGATACCATGGAATCGAGCTACCCATTTTAAATAAAGATCACCCAACTTTGATGTTGTCTTAGTCGATTTGGTAGGAATAAACTTTGCACTTTTGGTCAAGAGATCCATGATGACCCAAATTCCTTCATTTCCTGCCCTGTTTTTAGGTAGTCCATCTATAAAATCCATTGATATCTTCTCCCACTATCATGTAGGAACGTCCAATGGCAGAAGTAATCCACTCGGCTTCTTTGGTTCAGCTTTCACCAACTGACAGTTCATGCACTTGGTAATAAACTTTCCAATATCACTTTTCATACCTTCCCAGTAGTAAGATTGCTTCATCTCCTGATACATCTTATTACCACCAGGACGAATAATCAATTTCGAGTGATAACATTCCCTCATAACCTCATCTCTCAATTCGTCAACATCTGGAACAACCAGTCGTCCTTGCTTTCGAAGCAAACCTTCTCGATCGACCTCGAACTCTTTATCCTCTGGCTCCAACTTCTGGATAAACTCGACAAGCTTGTTAACATTTTAGGTTCCAACTCACACCGTAGTCTGAAATCAAATCTCGCCAAATACTCGAGGCTCTTTTGAAAACATCGCTCCCAAACTTGTGTGTCTTTGACTTAACGCATATGCAACTGCTTTGCCTTTACCAGGAGTATAGGCTGTACCAAAATCATATGATGCCAGAAACTCTAACCACCGTTGCTGCCGAAGATTCATATCCTTTTGGGAGAAAAGATATTTCAATGACTTATGATCCGTAAACAACTTGAATCGAACTCCCAACGGGTAATGTCTCCACGTCTTCAGAGCAAACACGATCGCTACTAACTCCAAATCATGAGTCGAAAAATTCCTATTGTTTGGATTCAGCGGTCGACTAACGTAGGCCACAGCCTTATTCTTCTACATCAGCACTGCTCCAAGTCCAGTACTACATTCATCGGTGTATACTACCATTTCCTCATTCCTACATGGAATCGTCAAAAAAGGAGCACTCGTCAGTCTCTGTTTCATGATTCCGAAAGCTTGGTCATACTTTGCTTCCCATGTGAACACCTCATTCTTTTTTGTCAATCCAGTTAATGGTGCAACTATCTTAGAGAAATTCTTGATAAACCGACGATAATATCCCACCAACCCAAGGGAACTCCGAACATCCGTTGCACTTTTAGGTTTATCCTAGTCTTGGATTGCTCCCATCTTAGCGGGGTCAACTGTTATTTCATTTCTAAAACAATATGACCTAAGAACCTCACTTCGCTCTTTTAGAAGTGACACTTGGAAAACTTAGCTCTCAGCTGATGCTTTCGCAAGATTTCCAAAACAACTCTCAATTGCTCCTTATGTTCTTCCTCATTCCGGGAATAAACCAGAATATCATCCACAAACACAAGTACAAACTTTTTCAGCTGATCTTTGAACACTCTATTCATAAGATCCACGAAATACATTAGTGCATTTGTCAACCCAGATGGCATCACCAACCATTCGAAGAAACCGGATGGTGTCCTAAAAGTAGTCTTCGACACACTATCCCTTGCCACCCTCAACAGTTAGAATCCCGTTGCCAAATCTATCTGAGAAAACACTGTGGTTTCATGAAGTTGATCGAACAAATCATCGATCCTCGGCAACGAATACTTGTTCTTCTTGGTCACCTTGTTCATCTCACGATAGTCCACACACAATCTCAAGGATCCATCGGCCTTGGTTGCAAACACAACTGGTGCTCCCCATTCGGATACACTTCTCCGAATGAATCCTTTTTCCAAAAGGTCATGAACTTGCACCTCTAACTCTCGTTGTTCCTTAGGCGCCATCCGCCTAAGAGACATAACGATAGGTCTAGCACCCTCAACCAAATCAATTCTAAAATCAATTTTACGATGCGGAAGCAATCCTTTGACTTCTTTAAAGACATCCTCAAATTCACTAGCGATCAGCATAGATGACAAGTCTTCTTGTGGAACCACAAGAGAATATAGAAAGTTCACGAAGACGCCATCTTCGGGTACATCGAATCAAAACCTTTCGCCTTTCAACATCCCCGACACTTACCTAAAGGTTTTCCTAATTCACTCTTGTGGCATAACTCTTGAGACAATCCATGCCAAGATGATCCCAAACCCAGCGAAGTTCAAAACAAAGCAATCACACACAAAAGAGAAACCATGACTCGATAATATAAGACCACAACAAAGCATACAAAGGTTGGACGAACCCCCAACTGGATTAGTCACAACCAAAGGTCTATCACAAATCTCGGGTTCCAAACCCAAGAGGCACACAAGCTCATTACAAATGAATGAATGCGATGCTCCAGTATCAAACAACACTCGAACTGAAACACCCCTAACTGAAAGAGTACCTTGAATAACGACACCCTTTCCTTTCTCCTCTACGGTAGGAGCTCTTGAAGAAGATGGTATAGCCTCCAAAGAATAAGCCTTCACTATCTGCTTCCCATTTGCTAGCTCCGGACAATCCATATTATCATTCCCAAGTTTTCCACACTTAAAGCACTTCTTCTCAGCTTTTGGATTCTTACACTCATTAGCGAAATGGCCCTTCTGTTGGTTGTTGTAGAAACCACCTCACGTTTAGGTTTCTTCTTGTCATCCTTTCCTTTCTGCTGTTCCTACTTCCTCTTCTTGTTATTATTACCACACTGTTATGGTTTCGGAGCTTCTTTGGTCACAATAACAACAACTTAACTTTTATGGGAAACGGGCTTTCATGTCTCACAGCTTTTTACACTATCTTCTCATATGGATCGTCAAGATGATCCACTAATGGTCTTCTAATATAAGCATCCAAACCCATGACGAACTTCTCGTTCTTCTGATAAGGAGAATCAATGTATGAACGAGCGTATTTGGATAAGACATCAAAATTAGAAACATATTCCAATACTGGTTGACCATTTTATTTCATCTCCAAAAACTTCTTGAACAAAACTGACTTCTAGGTAGTAGAGATAAACTTTTCCTCAAACTTGACTTGAAATTGTTCCCATGTTATCTCTTCTTGCAGAGTCCCCAAAGTGATAGAGTTCCACCAATCCATGGCTCTACCTTGCAATTGTCTCGATGCAAGCTTCCATTTCATTGCATCGTCAATACCTAAATCTCCAAAAATCCGTACACAAGCATCTAACCACCTCTAAATCTCATTAGTTGGCTCTGTCCCCTTGAACGACTTTCCTCCGAGAGAAGTGAAGTCTTTGCATAGCTTCGCGAAGTCCATAGCCCTTGGTACCCGCACTTGAACTCCTACATCTACCATTGCTGCCTCTTGAGTGGGTACCCTCCTCATGATCGCTGTCATCATGGACTCAAACATAGCTGAGAAGTCTGGTATACCGCCATTTCCCCCTCCAGGAGCAGCCTCCTCCCTAGCAGCGTGTCTCCATAGTCGACGACTCATTCTAAATCTGTACTGTAGAATTATTAGTCACTTACGCGGAAACTGCTATAGAGTTCAAATGCTATTACTATACACTAATATATATAGTAAGCATCCATCGGAAATCTGCAAGTACGTCTCTCATACGTTATTACGTCTTCAAACTTTGGCTAAAATCGCTAACGAGAGCTATGATACCAAATGTGACGACCGCCCACAACTTCTGCACTGAACAAGAGGAATAATGCACTGAAAGATGTGTCAAGCAGCGGTGAACGCTCATCGGGGTAGGATAACACAATGCGGCACTTGTCATATAACTCACAGCATAAAGATAAAATAGAATAGAACGTATAAACCAGACTATATTAGTGAAGCATTTCTAGGCAGAAACATAAACTTTCATACCAACTAGAAAGAATATCCATACACCCTTGGAATCGAACATAAGTGTATATACAAATTTGCCTCATTACAACACTCAGGGAAAACACCAATTATGAAAGCGGAAATAACAAGTACTAACTAGTAGAAAAACTGATACGTAAGCCTTCTGCTCGTCAAAGCTCTACATCCTCACATCACTAAGTTCTGCTACCTGTAATCTGCTACTCAGTCTGCCCATCCAAAACCAGATGAACATCCCAAGGCAATAAGAGGAAACATAAAACCTTGAGTCATACAACTGTCTTAATGAGCGATAAAACAACTATCTAACATCATCAATAAAGTATACGAGAACGGGAAGATTAGCCAACAAATCTACCAAAACTGCAAAGAAGAACCCAAACCCGTCTTCCCCACATCTGACAGTGATAGCTGTTATCCACTAAAAATCATGCATATACTGTTGGATCTTAATCAAAGATAAAATTTATGTATCGGACAATGTGTATGGGACGGTCAACCTCTGTATGCGTAGTCAGCCACGTTGTAAACAACGGGTTGGTTGGTCACATTAGGCCTGCATACATTCCATGGGTCGGTCCATAACAATGGGTCGGTCGTATTGCTTCTCACTGGGTAGGTCAACACTGTTTTAAGCATATGGGATGGTCAGTCACTCACTAACTTCGGGTCGGCTTCAATATGTCCACATTGATTGGCCAAGGTGAATATTGTGGATCGGTCACATATAAATCTTGGTCGGCAAAATGTATACACATGATGGCTTCAGCAAGCAAGCGGCCACCATGGGTCGGTCCGTACTCATTTATGGATCACCATGGGTCGACTTGAATACGTTTATGAGTTGGCACCAAGTATTCATAAGGTTCGACTATCCTTCAATCGGATGAGTTGGCATATTTTAAGTAAGAGTGGGTCGATTATACTTGTTGTATAAGACAACACGTAAGGTTGGATCAGCAATTTAGTTTATATATGTTGACCCTCAACAACCACAGTAAGCTTCATATATGATTCAATGCATAAATAGCAGACAAGAAGTTTATACGCAGGAGATAGATCAGTCTACAAGCATTTTATGTGAGTAAATCACCAAAAAATGCTGCATGGCACTGTTGGTTATTTGCAAACAAGTGAAAAAATTCGTATATTACACGCGGAAGCTAGAATTGGGTATATGAATAATGTGGCAGCTCAAGAAGGAATGTAATATATAAAGCATTGGCGTGCATCTATTAAATATCATGAACTGGCAATTACATGAGGTTGCACGCAAACAAGGAGTCAGCTACGTGAAACATTAAAACAGTTGGGTCGGCAACAAAACAATTATGTCTGTTGCAATGGCATTCTTGCAGTTTAATGTGGTCGGTATCATGTGCGAAGACCACATGGCAGGAGCTAGTGGTGTTTGTTAAGCTTGCACCAATCAGTCCATTTAAATAAGAATAACACGTGGCAAAAGTGGTTATTTGTTTATAAACATGCACGCAACCTTCATGGTTGGTCTCATACTTTGGACACATGACTACCAGGGCTGGCAAAATATGATGACACGCGATCCAGATTATGTAAACACAGAGCATGCAATGGCTTCAAATGATATATGCAGGTCAATTCTTAAATGATTAAGCGGTGCAAATTCAGTAATTATTTGTGTCGATCTTAAATAAAAGAAGCGGCATCAAAACTGGTCGACAACAAAAAGCAGTATGGGTCGGCTGTAATTATATGCAGTGTCAGGATTGTAATGTATGGGTCATGACAACTGTTTATAGCTATAAAGTGGGTCGGTCGGGTTTTAACCTAGTGGCATTTTCGTAAATAAGTTTGAGACCGACCCAAACCTTGAACACCATAATTACAACACTGCCACTACCCCTAAACTACCCCTATAAATAGCCCACTTCTCCACCATTCAAGGGACCAATTTTTCTACCCCGAAGGGCTATCCAAACCATTTTTTCACCACTCTCAAACAATTCAAGCTCCATTAATGGCTTCTCTAACTCACTCTAGCTTCCTCCAGCAGCAAATTAACTAAATCTTCTTCGATCTCCATTAGAAATCTCTAAAACTCAATTCAAATGATCCCGAATCTCCATTAGTTCTCTCTAAAGCTTAGATCCAACACAAATTCACCATGGAACAAACGAAGATTTCCTAATTGATCAAGTGATTGAAGACTAACACATTTATCATCACAAATCAAGAGATCTTGTCGTTTTCTTCGTGAATTTAAGCGAGATCAAAAGCTAAAAGGGAAAGAAAGTAGAAGATCATTGTTAAAGAGAGAAATGAAAGATATCTGAGAATTCATGTATGTCATAAATTCAAAAGAGATAATGAACAGTGTTTCCGTAGCGGACGTAGGTTAAATTGACCGAACACTTTAAAAATTCCTTATTCTTTACTTTTTGCTCGTTATTTTGCGTTCGTGGCACCGTAGTTTCAAATCATACCATTTAGTGAAGTGCTCCTAAAGCACCTATGGTGTTATGGCCATTTTTTGGTTTCAAAATTTGGCACCCACTGTGTGGCCACATTCACGATTCTCTTAGTCTCAAGAGCCTTGCATTGAAGTTCCAAGCCTGCTTCTACGTAGATTCTCTAAATCTAAGATCTAGGCCAATCGACGAGTTCTCTTCAAAGTTTAAAACCTTGTCCAAAATAATGGCTAAATCTAAGAAGACCGTAAGTAAAACCTTTGGAGAAATTGACAACGTTACTAACAACGAAGCTACTCCACTTACCAACCGCTTTGAAGTTGGAGAAAACTCAATAGCCGAAGCTAGAGTGACTAGAGCTGAACTAGATGCCAATGTCGCCAACTTAAATCAATGCATTGAAACTTCAAATAAAGCTTTCATGGATGCTAATGATGCTTTAATGGAGAAGTTGAATGCTCTTATAAATGCTCAAGCAAATCCCGCTTCTCCTCCAAAAATCCATGTCAACCTTGAAGAGAATGCAAATTCATCAGCCTCCGATCATAATCACAATGACAACATGGAAGAACTTGTTGACAAAGGCGACACATATATCGAAGACTCAAAGTTGAAATCTAAAAACCATTCCGATCAAGATAACCAACGAGTTGTAAGTCCTATTACAGGGCACCTCCCCACAGTGGAGGTAAAAGACCTAGATCACGATCGCTTGCCAAGACGAGCATTCGAAAAGAGATCGAAGTCCGCTCTCTGGAACAACACAACTCGAAAGAGTATATCGCGGATATGGTAAAGCAAATCATGAAAGATAACATGGCCTACAATGACAGCGAAAGAGAATGGGACTTCTCCACCCTGTAAAAATCCATTCACAAAGAGGATCTGCAAAGCTGAGTTCCCTAAAAAGTTCACTCATCCTATTCTGCCTCCATATAATGGGACTTCTTACCCGAATCACTTCCTGTATAGATATGAATGCAGCCAAAGCAACAGACGAGATCAAATGCTTGTGCTTCCCTCTCTATATAGATGGCGTCGCATCATTATGGCTCACAAGGCTGTCGCCCAAATCTATCGACTGATTTGATGATTTAATTTTGAAATTCAAAGAGCAATTCAGGCTGCAAGCTGCAAAGGCAAAGGATGTTATCTCTTTAACATTAATGAAGCAGAATTCAGGAGAATTTGTCAAATCTTTCCTCGAAAGATTCAATGTTGCAGCATCCAAAGTAGCGAATCCCTAGCCCTGCATGATCTTAGTGTCTTTAATTGGCGCCACAAATGAGAAGAGCGAATTTGGTAGATGGATCAAAATGAAATAACCAAACACGCTTGAAAAATTCTATAAAAAAGCAGAAGCGTACATGAGAGTGGACAATGATCCTCTGCCTCTTCAGATTATTGATGCTAACCATCTTCTTGAAGCTCCCAAAAATGCCGCTACTCGGTATAATCAGAAGAATACATAGGGGCAAAAGTGCGCCAACGATGGGAAGGGCAACAAAGATTATAAGAAGTCTCGCTTTTTCAACTCATCAGAACTGACGCCTTTAAATGACACTCTTGAAAATATCCATCATGCGACAAAGGACTATGAAGAATATGCAGAACCAAATACGATAAGGGTAGGCGATAAAGTGGCAAACTCGGAAAAGTTCTGTAGGTTCCACAACCGGCCTTGCCATAGCACTAATGAGTGTCAACACTTGAAGAGCATTATCGAGGAACTGATCGGGAGAAACAGGCTATAGAAGTATGTGAAAAATCCACAATCCTCAAACACGGCTCCGACTCCCCAAGGGCAAGAGGCATCAAGCAACCAATTCGTTCCTAGCAACGAAGATCCTGCTTAAACTAACCCGAAGCCAATCATCAACTGACAACCAGTGGTGCTCCAATTTTAAATGGCTCAGAGTAAGCGATCAACATCGCCACTGCTTTACTTCCTGCTTTATTTCATATTTTACTTCATGTTTTACTTTCTGTTATATTCAGAACTTCTCGTAAACAGTCTATAATAATTTAAAAAAAATGTACTGAACATTAGCTCTGTGACTAAAAGCATATTGGCCTGAGTAAACCTCTTACTTGTAATATTTTTATAGTTTGAAATTTTCTAAAAGATGATTCCTTATTACAGGTTATATAATGAACGCTCGCTCCTTCGAAACCGGATGCAATGTGGCAACCCCAATAATGCCAACTCCAGCATTGAGTGCAATAAAATTAACATGCTTAAATGTAACAATCAGAAGCACCACCTTGGAAAGTAAGTGAGAGGAGTTTCCAAAAGACAAACGGTGGAGAGTTCAACAAGCGGTTGCAGAGTCAATACCAAAGGTCGCAAGTTCCAAGGGACAACCCGCGCCCGGCTGTAGTTACTTGCCATAGTCAAGTGCATCCAGCAGAAGGCCGACGTTCGCACCACGGAATGATGCAAACCCTTACAAATCCCAGAGGGTCATAATCTCTTAGTCTAGATGCGATCATTAACTATAACAAGGTGAATCTGACACGATGACAAAGGTTTGAAAGAACCTCTCGATCCGGCTGTGATCGCCTACAATGGAAGAGTGTATCCAACACACGAGGATTGATGTTGAACCTACGAAATGACGCAAACCCCACCAAGTTCTGTCAAGAGAGCCTATCAGTCCGGCTGTGATTGCTTACCATAATTAAGCATATCTGACATGATGATTGATGGTCACCTTGTGGAAATGTGTAAAATAAAGTCCTTCATAGGAAGGGAAAATCAAAGTCTTGCCATAGTAGAGGAAAAAGAAAGTACCTCATAGCAAGGGCAAAAAAATGTCCTCCCATAGCAGAGGAAAAATAATGTCCCTCCATAGCAAGGGCAAACAAAAGTCCTTGCATGGCAGAGGAATATAAAGTCCTCCCATAGCAGAGGCAAAATAAAATACCTCCATAGCAAGGGTAAATTCAAAGTTTCTCCATAGTAAGGGAAATCCTTCCACGGTAAGGGAAATCCCTCCATAGCAAGGGTAAATTTAAAGTCCCTCCATAGTAAGGGCAGTCCCTTCATAGTAAGGATGAATTTACAATCCCTCTATAGCAAGGGCAAATCAAAATCCTTCGTGTCAGACCTTTGCGCTAACACAGAATGTCCACCTCTCCATAAAAGAAATCAACAATACTCAGTGGAATTCATAATGTTGATTCAGTCGATAGGAGAAGACGAAAGTTGTTTTATAAACAACCTCTCTATGATAGGGGCATCAAATCGAGTCTCTGATGTCAGAATTAATCAACAAAATAGGTAAACCTTGAGTAGTAAAAAATTCTTCCCACAGTAAGGATTAATAACAACCTCCTAGGCAGGGGCACGAATATCGAGAGCTTCTCCAAGAAGAAGCAAAAAAATAAAACACAGATACACATTTCCCGAATGTGAAATGTCGTACACCATCATATAAGTCGTTAAAACAACAATGCTTGAAATCCACAATCGGCTTTCGTCGATTAGTTGATCCTAAGTGTTAACGCGAATGCGAATTAGAATATCGTGTTGTGCAGATAATATTTGACAAGTTATAAACCGTTGAATAAAATAATTCTGTGCAGACACTTCATTCACTTCAAAATAAAGTTCGCTATAACTAAATTTTTAACTGACTAATCTGTTACTGATATGGGTAGTCAATAGAAAAATATTCGCCCAAAGTCATGCAATGTTTTTCTGTTATTAAAAAATGGGGCATACCACTGAAAAAGGCATGTTTGGGTTCGAATCACTATGGATTGCCTTCAAAAGACGTGCATTGTTTTCAAAAGAAGTTCAGTGGCCAAGCAAGTGTTCAGAAACAAGCAGCCACTACTATGGCATGAACCAGCGTCAAATAAAGTTTTGAGATCTATGCTTTCGAACTCTGAACTAAAAAATCGAGATCTGGTTTTCAACTACAAAGCATTGAGATCGACCATTCAGCTTAATCTCGAGAAATCCAACTCAAAAACCAGGAGTCCAAACTCCGACCCGGCAACAAAGATGCCAATGTCCAGAAATAGATCCTCCAAAGTAGCATATGTCCGACCCATTATTGGAAATATTCCAATTCGTTACACAAGAGAATACCCATTCCACAGGTAAAGTGTATGATCCGATCCTTGCCTATAGAGCAGCAATAACATGAATGATCCAACAGTCTATATATCAAAACAAAACATTAATTTCGGAGTTCACAATTTTTTACAAAAAACAAAAATTATGAACTCCAAGAGGCAAATGTTATTGTAACGTCCCGCATTCTACGCATCGGAGGATCATAGAATATTTATTTCTTTTCTGTACGAAGTCGTATGGTCGTGTAACTTTGGGAAACAACTATTGGGGTCATTTTCCATGTTCATGATTTTTGCCGAATTTTAAATGATCGTTTTGCACCTAGCGAATCTTGTTTGCCTATAACTTTTGATTGTTAAGGAGTTCTGACTTGAAAGCACTTCCATTGGATCTGGATGATGGTTTACCTTTCCGTAGAGTGGTCACATTAATCAAACGGACTTACCGTTTGGGAGATATGGATGAATTAAGGTTTGAAAGGTGAAAACAGCTTATATGGGCTTAATAGGGTAATTAGCAGCTAGGCCCATTGAGGATTTCAGGATTTGAGCTATATAAGGGCTTATTAGGGTTTGAGAAACTTTTCTTTGTCATTTTTGCGGCCACCACTTTCATCTCTTCAACCCTAACAGTGGCCTCCAACACCCAAATCACCTTCTAATCGCTATTTAATCAAATTTTAGCCTAATCTACATCAAATCAAGGCGGGTTAGCATAGAATTTGGGATAGAGCTACTGGAACACATAGAGATTCGACCCATATCAGAGATACTTTCAGATTTATAAGTAATCAGTGGCTAAGGTGAGTGATTTGCATTGTTTTTCACTAATTACGGTTAATTAGGGGTGATTAGTGATAATTAGCGAAATTATGACTCAGAAAAATCTGGAAAAATTTATAAAATTCTTAAATATTATTTTAAGTCTCAGTTAGAAATTTGGGTTAATTTGGACATGTTTTGCTAATCGTATGGTTAATTCATGATTAAGGGGATTAAGGGAAAAACATGGGTTTGGGTACGTTTGATCCATATAAACATGTTAAATTGTTGTTTTGGGGTTTATGGTTGATTATACATGTTGCTATTACTGTATGGTATTCTTTGTGATTGCCTTGTAAAGTTAGAATGGTCGAAAACGTCATCGCATGGCGTAAATAGCTCGCTGGAAAAGCTACAGGAAATTGGTCATGAACCCGTTCGTGAGGAGCACATCACGAGCCGACCTCGATCATGAACACCCCATCACGAGCCGCCTTCACGAGCCAAGCACAATTCCCCGAGCCAGGTCACCATCAGGAAATGAAATCACGAACTGGATCTACATGTCTGCCACGAACCGGGCCCTGGAAGGCCATCGCGAGCCGTCTGTTGCCACAAGCTCGAACCGCCTTCACGAACCAGATGGAGGGCCACGAACCGATCACACCAATCACGACCAGGACCCACGAGTGGAGCTTACGACCACGACCTCGAAGTCATCACGAGCCGCCTTGTTGGCTCGAGTACCACGAATCGCGAATTCAGGGAAGGAAAACCACGAACCGATCCAGGAAGAGGAGCACGAGTAGAATAGGTCACGAGTCAGACTGAAGAGTCACAAACCGGGATGATGACCAAACCCGAGATGCAAAGATAGTTCAAATATGAAGTTAGAACTCAGGATCCATATGGCAACCAACGAGTTAACTTCATGATAGGACTTTGTTCGGGACGTGTGCAAAGGGGTTAGCGATATCCATAACTTTAGTTCACCACTAAGAGACGGATCAGTGGCTATGGATCAGTACAATGGAGTCATTGTGACTCCATGGAGCAAAGTGATCGTAGCAAAGGATTGGGTGGTCGAGTGGTGGATATCATATGCTTTACGCACTGAGTGAGAGACGTGAGGATGATTGTTATGTTTGATGTTTGCTATCAAATGTCGTGCACACCCCATATTACTTATACACTTTATGTTAGTGTTTCCTTAGGGTACTGTACATCTTGCTGTGCTAACTCTTTGGTTGCAGGTCCAGGTTCAGGTATGATTGGATTATACATGTTATTGTTCTATTTTGTTGCTTATCGCTCATACCAGACTTTTGTATGACCCATAGTTTTATGTCTTTAATTATTACTCTGGGTGCTCCTAAATGAGCAGACTAGAGACAAGTTAGGTGGTAATGCACGAGTAGTTGTCTAGAGACGAGCAGGAGGCTTCTACGTATGATATACGTATATACTCCCCGTGTTGTAGTTGGTCACTGCTTGGGCATTATTATTGTACCTTTTCTTTCTTTTGCTTTGGAGACAGAAATTTGAAGTTGTAGTAATGATGTTGGATCATAAGCTGTGTTATGGATTCCGCTGCTATGATGATTTAGCTTTCAGCTTATGCACTGTCACGCCTGTTTTATGCCAAAGTTATGTTGTTATTATATTTTATTCCATGCGCTATGAGAGATACTACAGGTTCCTTGTTAGTTCATAGTTTCAAATTCCTTTCTTCTCTTTTCTTTCGACGACCGTCCCGTACTAATTGGACATCAGTACAGCGCGTTTCGAAGGAAATGTCGGCTGGTTCGGGGCGGGCCGTCGCACCTGGTATCAGAGCTTTAGATTGCGTAATTAACCTAGGGGGAGACATCAGGGAGAGATAGTATACATATATGAGAGCGCGTATTTGTGATATTTTGGTTTTCAAAAGCTATATATATATATACTACAGAGATGGTTAATCGTTTTCTCTTTACAGATTTGATGATGAGCCGCTATATGAGGAGTACGGGTTTAGGGGCTAATAATAGGAATGTCCCTGATATTAGGATGATGTTCACTACTTTCATGCGAGAGATGCTTAGGGATGCTTGGGGAGTAGTTCCTAATGCTGCTAACGGTGGTGGTGCAGTAGTGCAGGCGCCTAGAAATTATTTCGCCAAGCTTAACAAGGATTATACTAGTCTTGGTGGGAAGACGTTCCGTGGAACGGAGTTGGCTACGGATGTTCAAGATTGGTTGGATAGTTGTGAGCGCATCTTCGAGGACTTGGGAATCGATGATGGCATGAAGGGAAAGTTAGCATCGCGTTAGCTTCAAGGACGAGCTATGAATTGGTGGAGTGCTATTAAATCAGTTACTCTTGAAGATCAAGTTACTTGGAACCAGTTTATGACTCGTTTCAGCGAAGAGTTCATTCCAGCTGCTCACAAATCTGAATTGTTTATGAATTTTTTGGAGCTTAAGCAGAATGGTAGGGCAGTCTCGGAATATATTGCTGAGTTCGATACTTTACCGAAGTATGGATTATCCCTTATCGACACTGCCTAGAAGAAGAACGAGAAGTTCATAACCGGCTTACATGAGTACTTAGAGGAAATGTTGATAAACCACATCGACGAGACGTGCGAGTCTATAGTGGGGAAAGCATTGAGATCGGAGAATCTTTAACCTAAGTCAAAGGCCGATGTTGCTATTGCATCTGTAGAGGAACCAAAGCCGCAAGAAAGCGGTGGAGGTAAGAAGGAGTCTCAGAATAAGAGAAAATAGGATCAAACTAAGAGTTGTCAGAAAAAGAAGGACAAGAAAGATAAAGAGTACTTTAGTTGTGGCAAGAAGGGCCACTATGCAAAAGACTGTCAGGAAAAACCTGGGGAAAGGAAGTGCTTCAATTGCGGCCAAGTGGGACATCACAAGGATAATTGCCCGCAACCCCCTAAAGAGAAGCAGATTGTGAAAGCATATGCTATCAACGTTGTTCCTTCTTCGTCGAATGCCCCAACTGCGGCAGAGAAGGGAAAGGGCCTCATTATTCGAGGTATGCTTTCTATTTATGTTGTTTCTGTTCTAGTTTTGTTGATAGCGAGGCATCCCATTCCTTCATATCTAGTGACCTGGTAGATAAGTTGGGATTAGAACCTGAGATAGTCGATAGACCTTTAGTTGTGATGAACCCGATAGGTGGTTCGACCAGTCTTTGCATGATTTGTTGTAATGTGGTCTTATCGAGTCATGGATGTATGTTTGCTTAGTTGCTTTGCTAGTATCATCTCACGTAGATTGTCTGAATTCGGAGGAGATTTTCCTTGAGTGCTTATCTGATATTGGTTTAGGCCTTTGGGGCTTAGGCTTAGGGAATGTCGAGTTCGACTAGGTTGGTTTGCATGAGATATAAGTTGTTGTTGTGATTTCCATTGAGTGATATCTTGGCTTACTCGAGGAGTGATGTGCAGCCGTGACATGATAAGACTGTTCAATGGTATGGACTACCCCAGGTTGGATCCGATAGGGCTAGGAGATGACTCGAGTGGGACTTGAGGAAGCTGCAAGGTAATGGATTGTTTAGGATCCTATGTTGATGT
The DNA here is from genome assembly GCA_030737875.1 of Allium sativum. Lineage (NCBI taxonomy): Eukaryota > Viridiplantae > Streptophyta > Magnoliopsida > Asparagales > Amaryllidaceae > Allium > Allium sativum. The sequence continues at coordinate 81,020,452 of CM060909.1, forward strand.
TCTCTTTGGTTCAATAATGGTAGAACTTCAAAGTGATAAGATGTGCTCGTTGATCGTGGAGATGCAATGTGGGCTAGGACGATTCAAGTTGGACTTGAACTCGTAAAAGAAAAATGGTTTTTTGTTGATCTTAGAGATGCAACGAATAGAGAGACGACTCATGTTGGACTTGAGATTTGTCAGTGATGGATACTCGAGACTGGGTCAGAGTATGTGGGTAGCTCTTCGGATGAGAGTAACAAGAAATTGTTGATACTTAGAGTGTTCTAGGCGGCTCGAAGCAAGGTATCTGGGGATGCCTGTTAGCTTGGATCCGTTGGACGTGATCTAGTTATCCTTGGAGGATAAACGTACATTGGACGTACGGTAGTCCGTATGGAGGCGGGGCTTCCATTAGTCTTGGGATTGGTTGGATTAGTCAAGTAGGCATCGAAGTATGTATGGAGGCCGGGCTTCCATTAGCCTTGGGATTGGTTGGACCAGTTAGGTAGGTATCGATGTATTTATGGCTTTAGCAGTTGATTGATAAGACATGTTTGGTGGATGTTATGGTCACTATGTTTGTTCCTATTTTTGTTCCCTTGAGTATACTATCACCTTTAGGATTCCGGTAATAGAGAATGAAGAGATGACGGCATACATGGATACATGTGCTATCGGACTAGGTGCGATAGCTGAATTATTGAATATGAGACATGACAGTTTAGATGCTATGTTTCTTGAATGGAAGCAACTTGAGTATATCGTAGGACATGATCTCAGACGTACGTATGGATTGGATTAAGAAATGTTAGCAAGTTAGACGATCAGACCGACTTTGATTGAGCATATTGGTTCCAGTCAAAGGAACGATCCTAACCTATTGGAAATTATCTCCAAGTTAGAAATGGATATCGATGGCAAGGAGATGAGCATGTATGAACTTGATAGAGAAGGATGACTTTGAAAGAATGGGAGACTGGTTGTACTCAATGTTAATGGATTGAGAGATGAAGTACATAAATTGTCAGTTAGTTAAAACTGAGCAAAAGGAGCCTAGTGGTTGTTACAACCGTTGGAAATTCTCAAATGGAAATGGGAACAAGTCTCGATGGATTTCATAGATGGTTTACCGAGGACTAGATCGGGCCACGATAGTATTTGGGTGATTGTGGATCGATTGACCAAGAGTGCAAGGTTTATACCCGTCAAATCGAATAGAAGGGAAGCTATGTTAGTGGAACTGTATATGAAGTGGGTATTGAGATTTTAGAAGTGCTTACAAGAGGCTTTAGGATCAGAATTACATCTCAGTACCGCATACCATCCTCAAACCGACGGTCAAACAGAGAGGGTGAATCGTGTTTTAGAGGATCTCTTAACAACTTGTATATTAGATTTTGGAAGATCGTGGGATGACCATTTGCATCTAGTTGAGTTTGCATATAATAATAGTTATCAGCCTAGTATTGGTATGGCTCCATTAGAAACTTTGCACGGAAAACCATGCAACGCACCATCAGGTTGGTCGGAAAACGGTGAAAATTTTTGTGCTTGGACCAAAAATAATAAGAGAAACTGTAGATAAGATCAAGGTTATTCAACAGAGAATGAAGACTGCCCAAGATAGGCAGAAGAGTTATGCCGATAAAAGACGAAGAGATTTTTAATTCTTTGTTAACGACTTGGTATTCGTCAAGATCTCTCCGTTAAAGAATGCGATTCAGATTGGTAGGAGAGGTAGGTTAGCACCAAGATTTGTTGGTTCATTTCTAGTTCTCGAGTTAGTTGAAAATTTGTTATATAAAGTTGGATTGACTGACAGGATGGCAGGAGTTCACAGCGTATTTCATGTTTTCCAGTTAAGGAGGTTTGTACACGACCCTAATGTGGTTATTTCACCAGATTAGTTGGATGACATCGAGATAGAACCCAAGGCGGTTGGGAACCGAAGACCGATTCGTATTGTTGAACACGATACGAAGTTGCTTCGAAGGAAGACGGTGAAACTAGTCAAAGTTGAGCGGGGTGATGATGAGAAAGACTGTACTTGGGAAATAAAGGAGAACATAAGGAAGACGTATCCAGAGCTCTTTGCCTAGTAAGGTTTTAATATGGAGATGGTACTACCTTGTTAATAAGCTGCGTGCTAGGATAGGCTTATTGTGTTGTTATGTATGTTTGATTATTGAAAATTATTGATAGGCATGCAGAAATCTTTTGTATATTTTCTTAGTTAAGGAATTTTAGGGGCGAAATTTCTTAAGGGAGGGGGGAAGGGAGAGTGTAACAACCCGCATTCTACACATCGGAGGATCCGAGAATATTTATTTCTTTTTTGTACGAAGTCGTATGGTCATGTAACTTTGGGAAAAAAACTATTGGGGTCATTTCCCATGTTCATGATTTTTTTACGAATTTTAAATGACCGTTTTGCCCCTGCCAAATCTTGTTTTGCCTATAACTTTTGATCGGTAAGGAGTTTTGACTTGAAACCACTTCCATAAGACCCGGATGATGGTTTACCTTTCCGTAGAGAGGTCACATTAATCAAACGGACTTACCGTTTGGGAGATATGGCTAAATTAAGGTTTGGAAGGTGAAAAACAACTTAAATGGGCTTAATAGGGTAATTAGCAACTAGATCCATTGAGGATTTCGGGATTTGAGCTATATAAGGGCTGATTAGGGTTAGAGAAACTTTTCTTTTCATTTTTGCAGCCGCCATTTTCATCTCTTCAACCAAACAATGGCCTACAACACCCAAATCACCTTCTAGTCACTTTTTAATCAAGTTTTAGCCTAATCTACATCAAATCAAGGCGGGTTAGCATAGAATTTGGGATAGAGCTGTTGGAACACATAGAGATTGGACCCATATCATAGATACTTTCAGATCTATAAGTAATTTGTGGCTAAGGTGAGTGATTTGCATTTTTTTTTTCCACTAATTACGGCTAATTAGGGGTGATTAGTGATAATTAACGAAATTATGACTCAGAAAAATCTGGAAAAATTTGTAAAATTCTTAAATATTATTTTAAGTCTCTGTTAGAAATTTGGGTTAATTTGGGCATGTTTTGCTAATCGTATGGTTAATTCATGATTAAGGGGATTAGGGGAAAAACATGGGTTTTGGGTATGTTTGATCCATATAAACATGTTAAATTGTTGTTTTGGTGTTCATGATTGATTATACATGTTGCTATTACTGTATGGTATGCTTTGTGATTGCCTAGTAAAGTTAGAATGGTCGAAAATGTTGTCGTATGGCGTAAATAGCTCGTTGGAAAAGCTGTAGGAAATTGGTCATGAACTCGTTCGTGAGAAACACATCACGAGCCGACCACGATCGTGAACACCCCATCACGAGTCGCCTTCACGAGCCAAGCACAATGCCACGAGCTGGGTCACCATCAAGAAATGAAGTCACGAACAAGATCTATATGTCTGCCACGAACCGGACCCTGGAAGGCCATCGGGAGTCGTCTGTTGCCATGAGCCCGAACCGCCTTCACGAACAACATGGCGGGCCACGAACCGATCACGCCAATCACGACCAGAACCCACGAGTGGAGCTCATGACCACGACCCGGAAGTCATCATGAGCCGCCTTGTTGGCTCCAGTACCACGAATCGCGAATGGAGGGAAGGAGAACTACGATTCGGTCCAGGAGGAGGAGCACGAGCCGAGTAGGTCACGAGCCAGACTAAAGAGTCACAAACCGAGATGATGACTAAACCCGAGATGCAAAGGTAGTTCAAATATGAAGTTAGAACTCAAGAACCAGATGGAAACCAACGAGTTAATTTCATGATTAGACTTTGCTGCGGGACGTGTGCAAAAGGGTTAGCGATATCCATAACTTTAGTTCACCACTGAGAGACGGATCAGTGCAATGGAGTCATTGTGACTCCATGGAGCAAAGTGATCGTAGTAAAGGATTGGGTGATCGAGTGGTGGATATCGTATGCTTTACGCACTGAGTGAGAGATGTGAGGATGATTGCTATGTTTGATGTTTGCTATCACCATATCCTGCACACCCAATATTACTTTTACACGTTATGTTAGTATTACCTTAGAGTACTATACATCTTGCTGTGCTAACTTTTTGGTTGCAGGTCCAGGTTCAGGTATGACTGGATTATACCTATTATTGTTCTATTTTGTTGCTTATCCCTCATACCAGACTTTTGTTTGACCCAGAGTTTTATGTCTCTTCTTATTACTCTGGGTGCTCCTAAACGAGCAGACTAGAGACAGGTTAGGTGGTAATGCGCGAGTAGCTGTCTGGAGCGAGCAGGAGGCTTCTACGTATGATATACATATATACTCCATGTGTTGTAGCTGGTCATTGCTTGGGCATTAGTAGTGTACCTTTTCTTTCTTTTGCTTTAGAGACAGAAATTTGAAGTTGTAGTAATAATGTTGGATCATAAGCTGTGTTATGGATTCTGCTGCTATAATGATTTAGTTTTTAGCTTATGCACCGTCTCGCCTGTTTTATGTCAAAGTTATGTTATTATATTTTATTTTATTCCATGTGCTATGAGAGATACTACAGGTTCCTTGTTAGTTCATAGTTTCAAATTCCTTTCTTCTCTTTTCTTTTCTTTCGACGACTGTCCCGTGATAGTTGGACATCGGTACAGTGCATTTCGAAGGATATGTCGGCAGGTTCATGGTGGGCCATTGCATTTATCCACTAAAAATCATGCGTATATTGTTGGATCTAACTCAAAAATAGAATTTATGGATCAGACAATGTGTATGGGTCGGTCAACCTCAGTGTGCGTGGTCAGTCACATTGTAAACAATGGGTCGGTCGGACACGTTGTAAACAATGGATCGGCTTGCATACAATCCATGGGTCGGTCCATAACAATGGGTCGGTCCATAACAATGGGTCCGTCATATTGCTTCTCACTGGGTTGGTCAACACTATTTCAAGCATATAGGATGGTTGGTCACTCACTAACTTCGGGTCGGCTTCAATATGTCAACGTCGGTCGGCCGCGGTGGACATTGTGGATCGGTCACATATAAATCTTGGTCAGCAAAATGTATACACGTGATGGCTTCAGCAAGCAAGCTGGCACCATGGATCGATCTAGACTCATTTATGGATCACCATGGCTCGGCTTGAATACGTTTATAAGTCGGCATGAAGTATTCATAAGGGTCGGCTATCCTTCAACCGGATGAGTTGGCATACTGTAAGTAAGAGTGGGTCGATTATATTTGTTGTATAGGACAACACATAAGATTGGATCATCAATTTAGTTTATACGTGTCGACCCTCCACATCCCCAGTAAGCTTCACATATGATTCAATACATAAATAGCAGACAAAAAGTTTAATACACAGGAGATAGAACATTCTACATGCATGCTATATAAGTAAATCGCAAACGAATGTTGCGTTGGCACTATTGGTAGTTTGCAAACAAGTAACAAAATTCGTATATTACATGCGAAAGCTAGACTGGGTATATCAATAATGTGGCAGCTCATGAAGGAATGTAATATTGTTCGACGATGAATATTCAATGAATTAGAAAATCGTCGCGAAGTGTAATAAACCGCATGCGCATGGCATACACTTGTAGTACGTTAGTGAGTACGAGTCAATCCACAGGGAAAGAGATAATTTTAATTAATTTCAATCAAATTAAACCAAACTTTAAAATCTATTTATTAAAATTTAACAAAATTAATGACTAAGTTGAGAATGAAACTATTGGTTAAAAGCAATTTAGGGGTGTTTTCACTCTCTAGATCACACAAATCAACATGATGAAGTTATGATCTCTTTTTGTTTGGTCATAAGTGAAATTAGTTTTTTTGTTTATCATTAGTATGACATATTTATGCTATTATTTAGCATAATATAAGTCATCAAACTATAGCACAAACTAATTCACTATTCAAATTTCATGAAAAAGACAACAAGTTGAAAGCAACATCAATTTTAAGGATACTCTATTTACTATTAGTTAGTAATATAGAATATCATATGTTGACTAACACTTCCTCTTTTTGCCAAAATCATATATAGATGAAGAGGCAAATTTTGTTGTGTCATTTGATCAAGCATGATCTATCCTCTATTAATTAGTGGCATAGATCATCAAAAACAAGCATGATTAACAAAATACAATAAACATTCATTCTTTAATAACCACAGATAGAGATCATGAAAAATAAACTATGTTGAATCTATGTGATTAGAGAGCTTCATCACCCCTAAATTGTAGGGGTTTAGCTCCTCATTTGTGTGATTAATTCAACACAAAGAACAACAAAAATAGAGATTAAATAATTAAGAAAAGAAATTAACTACTAACCAATTGCATAAAATAAAATTACACTACTTGCAGAAAACAAAATCTAAACTACTAACATAAAGTAGAGCATAGAAATTAAAAGAAACAAGAGTGAGTCAAATAAGAAATAGGCTTGGAAGCCTTTTTTTCATCAATTACACTTTCAATTGCTAAAAAGTGATTCTGAAATACATGAAACAAAGGTGTAACACCCCACCTCCGCTAGGGTCACTCACAAAGGGAATGCCCTAGTTTTGGAGGGGTATTATCTAGTAAACAGGCAAAGAGATAACACAAGACAGAACATAGATAAAATAGAGTATATAAAGCAGCGGATATAAACTTTAAAACCAAATCTCATTACTGAAAAATAGAGTTAAAACCTCTTACATCAAAATGCCAAGTCATTATTTCATCACATCAAGATCTAAAGAAGCAAAGTACTTAAAACAACATAAGTAAAATATTATTCCCCAAAAAATGCACGAGTGCAGCCATAGCATAACTCAAGACCAAACCGTACATGAGCTGTCAGAAAGCAAGCAAAGTCCAAGCTAAGAGCTAGAGTTTCCTCCCTGAGAACCTGGGGGGGAACGAAAGACAAAGAGGCGAAAGAAAACGGGTCAGTCAAAAAGACTGGTAAGCCCTAGTGACTATCAGCATAGAAACTAGTAAAGTTAACAAGACATGAATAAACTGGAATTAAACATAGGAATGATGATAAGTCTGACATGATAACTAAGCTAACAAGATAACTCAAGTCTAACATTGCGTATTCAAGGTTCGCCATACCAACTATACTGGTATACTAATCCTGTGTCAACTATAAATCAAGAAATAATCCCTTGGCCCGATATCGTGAAGTGACCCAATTCGGGGTCCAACGGTATGATCTAATCGATCGGCTCCCTACAAGTCTAGCTCGTCGTGTGTCTGTGTCATACGGCCCTATCACGAATGTAGTCACATGTGCTAGGTCCACCATAGGGTGTATCAAGCCCTAGGGTACCAACCACCGACACGAATCAAGAATGCACAGATAATCCTACTGATGCCCAATGCCTGCTTTTTCAACTCCGGACTAAGTGCACGACCCTAGTCCGCCTGAACCTACAATGGCGTACCAACTCAGCCGTCGTTCTGGTCGCTTACAATCAGCCCAGCAATCGTGCCCACCCTGCCTAGTCCCAGGGTACCGTGATACGTCTAGTGGGTTACTGCTGAAAAGGACCGCGTAACTAGGGTTTCGTTCAGCAGGTTAAGTTGTCATTTAAAATCGAGACTTAACCCCATCTACGTGTCATGTCAAATTGACTAAGTGTGTCATTCTAGTTCAAGACTTAGTCCTACGAATCATGTGTCAGGTTGGTTAAGTGTGTTCAAGCGGTTCATGACTTAACCCTATCAAATCAACGTGTCAAATTGGTTAAGTATATTCAAGTGGTCCACGACTTAACCCTATCCAGCGGCATTAATTTACTTAATGCACCCCTAACCTCTCACATTAGACTTGGTTATGGTTACTGGATGTGCCGGGCGGGTCTGGGCAGTTTTACACCATAACCTAGTCTAACCTCGGGTTTCGAGTGCGATATGACCAACTACTCACATTGGGTCCTATTGTTTGCAGTTACTGGATTCGCCGGGCTGTTCCGGGCAGATTTATACTGCAAACTCAACCCAACCTCGAGTTGGCCACGTTCAAGTTATCTAAGTGTCATGTCCCAAATTCATATTTTCAAGTATAATTTCATGTCAAGTTCATGTTCCTATCCAAGCTCAAGTTATAACGATATTCATGTTTTCAAGTTCATACTAAATTCAGGTTTTCCTAAACTACCCAAATCGCATCCCCAACGCTCATGAATTCGAATCAAGGTAATAGATGTAACTAGGGAATAACATAACAAGGATGGGTATAAAGTGGCAAAGGTGATTTCAAGGCAAGCATGGTGTAACTTGAGATATGATCATAACATCACTGGCATATGAAATAGGGTGATAAACATAGCAATAAATGACATAAGATGATAATCCTAAACTTGTGACTAGCAATAGTTTCAACATCACAACATCACAGGCATGTTAAAATAATGATAGGGTTTAGGTTATGACATGAACAGGCCCCTAAATCAAGTTCTTATCAGTATTCCACAAATCAAGGTTCAATATGAACGGTACTAGGTTCAAGGTGAATAGATCTAGGGTGAACAAGAGTAGATCTAAAATAATAGATCAAAAAGGAATAGTCATATATCAAAGATATACAAGAGTAAGCCTCAAGTAGTTATCATGTTTATGTTCAACTTCAATTTACACATGTCCATATTAAGTTTAGAGTTTAGATCTAAGAGTAACTGGGGCTTAAAGATCGTGGTTTTTGAGAACTAAGAACAGAAATTGTCGTAGGATCGTTGTTGAGATGTTGATCTATTCCCTTGAATTGTTGTAGAAACGTTGGCCTTCGATTTGGATCTAGTTCGAATGTTTAAGCTTCAAGTTGGAGGCGGCGGCCATGGTTCAAGGGGAGACTTAGCAGCATAATGGTGTTAGAAAGATTTGTTGTGGATTAGCCTAGGTCTTAGGGTGTTTTTATAGTTGCAACAACTAGTTTAGGCCATTGGATAAACCCTAGAATCGATCTAAACCGCCAAAAATAGTCACAGGCCCTCAAACAAGCCAACAGGGTCAAGCAGGAGCAACCAGGCCCAAACCAGGTTCGGGGACCAGGTCGACACCCAAGTCGATTGCGCAGTCAACCTGGTCCTGGGGGGCGTCGACTGCCCAGTCGACTCCCCAGTTGACCTGGGGTGCTGGGCGGGAAATTTCCCGCCCAGTCTGTCTGGGTTTTGAAATTCGAATTTGAACTCGAATTCGAACTGTTTTGAACTCTGAAAATTTCTGAAACTTTGGGGAGCCATAACTTGGTCATACGGACTCCGATTTTCGAAAACTCGGACTCGATTTCATGTAGAATTCCAAGACGAACGCAATGGCTCAACCTGTTTCCCTCGGGTCTTATTTTAAAATTTAATTCTGCCTAGATTTATGGTTATAACACGTTATCAAAATACGGGTTGTTACATTCTCCCCTCCTTAAAGGATTTCGTCCCCGAAATCTCTAAGTTAGGAAGAACGTATCCTACCATCCATCATCCATCTACTCAAAACATCATCCACAAGCAAAAATTGTCCTTAAGAGATTTCTAATGTTGTATGAACATATGCAGAAAGTGTGTATATATGTTCCTTATCTAATGCAAATGATCAGGCCTGATTGATCTTTCTAATGAAAAATATGTTTAGTGTCATGAATCCAACATGTATGCAAATAATCCTAGTCACGTAAGCACTATATGTGTGCACACACATTCATCCATATGCAACATTCATATGATAACACATTCAATTTCATCCATAAATAAGTATGAACACTCATGCATATGCAATATGAAAATGTGTCTGAGCCGATCTAGTGCCTAATGTGTGTTATGCAACCACGAGCAATCACTTGCAACCACTTGCAACCATTCGCAAACATCAAGCATAACATGTTTCAAATACATGTTTACATTCATAGGATTCTACATAAGGTTCTCAAGACAGGATCGAAAGGATATACAAGATAAAACAGAGTATCTAGGGAAAAGAAGTTAAAGATGTACCCCTAGAAGGTCCTTCTTGCGGGGCTTGCCCTTGCTTCTTTGGGCAGTTCTTGCTGATGTGTCCAGTGTCACCGCATTGAAAACATGCTCCTATCTTCATCTTCTTCTTCCTACAGTCCTGGACTATATGCCCGTCAATACCACAGAAGTTGCATTTTCTTTTCTCACGTGACTTGTCATTCTTGTTGTTGTTGTTCTTTCCTCCTTTCTCGGAGTCTACCTTCTTGTCTTGAGACTCATTCGCCTTGACCTTCTTCTTCTCATTCTCGTCTTCTTCATGAAGTAGGGCCATATTCACCAAGCTTTCAAAGGTCGCCCCCATGGTTACATGAGTCATGGCCATAGTGTGGAGTGGCTCGCTCAATCCTCGAGCAAAGCGTAGGGCCTTCTTCTCAGCCGTGTTGACTAAGTCCAAACCAAACCGAGCAAGCTGATTAAACTTATTCACGTATTCCCTAACTGACATGTCCCCTTGCTTGAGTGCTAGGAACCTCTCCATCTGAAGACTCGCTTCTGCGGATGATAAAAACTTAAGCCCAAACCTCTCTCTAAAGTCTGCCCAAGTCTCAATTGGCCTGGTAGCGTTGGTGACTTACCACCAAAATGCAGCTTCCTCTTTCAACAACCATGCTGCCAACTGAACTTTCCTATGATCCTCCATATCGAAAATTACAAACAAGTCTTCAGTCTCTTTTAGCTAGTTTCGCGCCTCAATGAAGGTTTCAGTTCCAACGTAGTTCTTGTCGCCCATTCCTATAAAGTCCTTGCATATTTTGGCGAAGGCGGTACCCGGAGGAGGAAGAGGAGGAGGAACCGTGGCCACCGGGGGAGGAGGAGGAGGGATATCTGCCGGGCCCGCTCCGTTGGCCCTAGCTTCCAAGTATCTTCGGAACCAGCCAGGCATGGGTACTCCCTCAGGAAGGTTAAGATCAGACATGCTGAAAAGCGAAAAGGAAAAAGATTCAAACGAGGAAACAAAGGAAAGTGCTAATGGCTTTTGGGGACTAGCCTTTTCTTAAAAATAAAACTTTTCTTGAAAAATGCTTCTTTATAAATGGTTTTGAAAATAGTTTCAGAAGGTTTTTAAAACTTTTGCCCAGTCTGGTAACCTTCTGCTCTGATACCAAATGTAACACCCCACCTCCGCTAGGGTCACTCACAAAGGGAATGCCCTAGTTTTGGAGGGGTATTATCTAGTAAGCAGGCACAGAGATAACACAAGACAGAAGATAGATAAAATAGAGTATATAAAGCGGCAGATATAAACTTTAAAACCAAATCTCATTACTGAAAAATATAGTCAAAACCTCTTACGTCAAAATGCCAAGTCATTATTTCATTACATCAAGTTCTAAAGAAGCAAAGTACTTAAAACAACATAAGTAAAACATTATTCCCTAAAAAGTTCATGAGTGCAGCCATAGCATAGCTCAAGACCAAACCGTACATGAGCTGTCAGAAAGCAAGCAAAGTCCAAGCTAAGAGCTAGAGTTTCCTCCCTGAGAACCTGGGGGGGGGGGGACGAAAGACAAAGAGGCGAAAGAAAACGGGTCAGTCAAAAAGACTGGTAAGCCCTAGTGACTATCAGCATAGAAACTAGTAAAGTTAACAAGACATGAATAAACTGGAATTAAACATAGGAATGATAATAAGTCTGACATGATAACTAAGCTAAAAAGATAACTCAAGTCTAACATTACGTATTCAAGGTTCGCCATACCAACTATACTAGTATACTAATCCCGTGTCAACTATAAATCAAGAAATAATCCCTTGGCCCAATATCGTGAAGTGACCCAATTCGGGGTCCAACGGTATGATCTAATCGATCGGCTCCCTACAAGTCTAGCTCGTCGTGTGTCTGTGTCATACGGCCCTATCACGAATGTAGTCACTTGTGCTAGGTCCACCATAGGGTGTATCAAGCCCTAGGGTGCCAACCACCGACACAAATCAAGAATGCACAGATAATCCTACTGATGCCCAATGCCTGCTTTTTCAACTCCAGACTAAGTGCATGACCCTAGTCCGCATGAACCTACAATGGCGCACCAACTCAGCCGTCGTTCTGGTCGCTTTCAATCAGCCCAGCAATCGTGCCCCACCCTGCCTAGTCCCAGGGTACCGTGATACATCTAGTGGGTTACTGCTGAAAAGGACCGCGTAACTAGGGTTTCGTTCAGCAGGTTAAGTTGTCATTTAAAATCGAGATTTAACCCCATCTACGTGTCATGCCAAATTGACTAAGTGTGTTGTTCTAGTTCAAGACTTAGTCCTACGAATCATGTGTCAGGTTGGTTAAGTGTGTTCAAGCTATTCATGACTTAACCCTATCAAATCAACGTGTCAAATTGGTTAAGTATATTCAAGTGGTCCATGACTTAACCCTATCCAGTGGCATTAATTTACTTAATGCACCCCTAACCTCTCACATTAGACTTGGTTATGGTTACTGGATGTGCCGGGCGGGTCCGGGCAGTTTTACACCATAACCTAGTCTAACCTCGGGTTTCGAGTGCGATATGACCAACTACTCACATTGGGTCCTATTGTTTGCAGTTACTGGATTCGCCGTGCGGTTCCGGGCAGATTTATACTGCAAACTCAACCCAACCTCGAGTTGGCCACGTTCAAGTTATCTAAGTGTCATGTCCCAAATTCATATTTTCAAGTATAATTTCATGTCAAGTTCATGTTCCTATCCAAGCTCAAGTTATAACGATATTCAAGTTTTCAAGTTCATACTAAATTCAGGTTTTCCTAAACTACCCAAATCACATCCCCAACGCTCGTGAATTCGAATCAAGGCAATAGATGTAACTAGGGAATAACATAACAAGGATGGGTATAAAGTGGCAAAGTTGATTTCAAGGCAAGCTTGGTGTAACTTGAGATATGATCATAACATCACTGGCATATGAAATAGGGTGATAAACATAGCAATAAATGACATAAGATGATAATCCTAAACTTGTGACTAGCAATAGTTTCAGCATCACAACATCACAGGCATGTTAAAATAATGATAGGGTTTAGGTTATGACATGAACAGGCCCCTTAATCAAGTTCTTATCAGTATTCCACAAATCAAGGTTCAATATGAACGGTACTAGGTTCAAGGTGAATAGATCTAGGGTGAACACGAGTAGATCTAAAGTAACAGATCAAAAAGGAATAGTCATAGATCAAAGATATACAAGAGTAGGTCTCAAGTGGTTATCATGTTTATGTTCAACTTCAATTACACATGTCCATATTAAGTTTAGATTTTAGATCTAAGAGTAACTGGGGCTTACAGATCGTGGTTTTTGAGAACTAAGAACAGAAATTGTCGTAGGATCGTTGTTGAGATGTTGATCTATTCCCTTGAATTGCTGTAGAAACGTTGGCCTTCGATTTGGATCTAGTTTGAATGTTTAAGCTTCAAGTTGGAGGCGGCGGCCATGGTTCAAGAGGAGACTTAGCAGCATAATGGTGTTAGAAAGATTTGTTGTGGATTAGCCTAGGTTTTAGGGTGTTTTTATAGTTGCAACAACTAGTTTAGGCCATAGGATAAACCCTAGAATCGATCTGAACCGACAAAAATCATCGCAGGCCCTCAAACAAGCCAACAGGGTCAAGCAGGAGCAACCAGGCCCAAACCAGGTTCGGGGACCAGGTCGACACCCAAGTCGACTTTGCAGTCGACCTGGTCCTGGGGGAGTCGACTGCCCAGTCGACTCCACAATCGACCTGGGGTGCTGGGCGGTAAATTTCCCGCCCAGTCTGTCTGGGTTTTGAAATTCGAATTTGAACTCGAATTCGAACTGTTTTGAACTCTGAAAATTCCTGAAACTTTGGGGAGCCATAACTTGGTCATACGGACTCCGATTTTCGAAAACTCGGACACGATTTCATGCAGAATTCCGAGATGAACGCAATGGAGCAAACCGTTTCCCTTGGTTCTTATTTTTAAATTTAATTCTGCCTAGATTTATGGTTATAACACGTTATCAAAATACGTGTTGTTACAAAAGGGGTATATATACATGATCAAAAAACCCTAAAACCCTAATCACTTACCTTGGGAAATCCCCAAAATGCCCATTCATGTAACTTCTAATTTCCATTAGCCACTAATGAGTCATGTAGAATGTATGAGGCCTTTTTGTCTTAGTCTTTAATATGAAGCTTAAGAGCAAATGGACTAATAGAAAGGTGTGGGCCTCCACTATCCATGAAATGAATTAATTCTTTGCCTCCTTTTGTGAAAATGCATGTTTTCCCTCATCTCTTCATGTGTATATATCCTTTTAGCTCCAAAATTCCTACTAGAGATAAACAAAAGGAACAAGTAAAAGATTTCACAAATTAAAATATGCACAAGTGACCACTTTTTCCCAAAATAAGTGATGATTTTGAAAATATTTAAAACATGGTTTGATCATATAAAATACCTGAAAATGTTAATTTATTGAACTAAACAGGAATAAATAGTGAATATAAATGTGCATTTTTACGTGCAATGAAATACCCTACACTTATCTTTTTATTCGTCCTAGAATAAAGTAAAAAAACTAAGCTAAATTTGTTTTCCTAAGGAGCACGATTGCATTGAGCATATGCAACAAGCCGTTAAACCTCCGGGTGTCCCCAGTAGGACGAGTGTTGTCTCGTGAGGGTTTTCAGTGAATACTACCCACAAAATCCAAAAGTTGAATGCAAAAAATATTTACAAAATGCAAGGTCAGAAAATATTTACAAGACGAGTGCAAGCTTTTAATGGAATATTTACAAATGGATAATTTACTTTTAAATATTACACGAATGAGTTAACACAAATTTGGGTCGTCACTATGAAATTTGAGTCCATTACTAATCAAAACTTCAAACAAAAGTCATGTTATCATCACAAACTCCTCCAACTTAGCCAGTTGTTTTGGTAGAAACATAATGCAAATATGAAATGAATTCTATAATCGATATCAACAATCGTAAAACGGCGTCTCAACTTCCTTTTGTTAACAAGTTAGATCGAATAAGTGAAGAGTGTGCTTGGATTTCAAGTTCTTACTCTCTCTTTATCACTGTTCAAATCTCGCAAATATCCCTCGAGATCTCCTCCGAGATCTCATTTTGGGCTCCTTCCGAAACGAAACAGCAAATATCACTCTAAATCTCTTTTCGAATATACCGCCCGAGATATTGCAATATCGAACGATATATCGACCGAGACGAAATACTGGAATATCGTCCGAGATCTTAGTTTTTTTGGTTAAAATTTAAATTTGTGCCTGAACTAGAACTATAATTAAAAACTCAAATCTTGCCATAACAATCTTTTGTTATTTTACATTTTGCATGGTAAATGACTATATTGTATGTACGTATATGTTTTACAATGCTTATTATTTTCATATTCGTCTTTTTACATACTTGTTACTTATCAAATTATGTATTTTATGGTCTATTTAAATGTTTTCTGTCTAACAATATTTTTGTTTTAAGCATATTACAATTTAGAGTATGAATGATCTTTCGCAAAATAAAGAATAATAAAGTTATTTCGCATTTTAAGTTTAAGAACTATGTTTTTAATAGCATTCATAAAAATCATTTTGTTAAAATATCATTTTTAACATATCATGTCCCCGAGATTGTTCCGATATGAACTTTTAGACCCCAAATGAAAATCCGAGATGAACTCCCGAGTTAGACTCATCTCGTCCGAGATCTCCCCCGATACGAGACCGAGTCTATAAAATCTCCGAGACGAAACGCGACCGATATCCGAGATTTAAAACGTTGCTCTTTATTACAAAATATTTACATTATTAGTATTTACAAACACCTAACCAAAAAGACCAAGGTATACCACCCGTGAAAGTTTGGGACAGAGCTTGGCGGATTGTGCAGACAGATGCTGACTTTGTCAACAACATGTCTGTAATCCTTTGGTGTCCAACTCATAAAATGAGACCAACATATACCGACGCTAACATTGTCAACAAGGTATCAGAAAGAGCTTGGCGGGTTTGCACACCAACGCGAGATGTACTAGCAATGTTGGATACCCTTAGATTATTAATATATACAACATTTTTCTTCTTCTTCTTCTTTTTTACTTAAGACAGAGAGTTAAGCGAGGATATCTTAGCACAACTTCACTTAAAATACCTAAAATGTTATCGTAAGTAGTCAAATTCAACCATTCATTTAATCAGATTACAATTCAGAAAACATTGCATACTCATCAGCTACGAATTTTCCAATATACCAGTTATACCAAATTTGCTCATAATTCAAACTTTCCTTCCGTTATCTGTTAAGAGAAGTAAATCTCCAAATATTATAATCGACCGACCAAAATTGTATGCTTACTTCATCAGGTCTTATTAAAAAAAATAGAAATGCGAATTTTTTTTTGAAAGACAAAAAAGAAAGAAAAATTCTATGCAAAACAAAAATAATAATGAAACCCCCCCCCCCCCCCCCACACTTGATTTGGACTGTGACCCCACAGTTAATGCATGACACAATAAGTGAACGGAAGAGAAATATTTACATATTTACAAAGGAGGGTTAAACTTAACTTTCTTACTTCACGTAGCATTGCTCATGAAGAATCATGAGCTCCTCCTCTTGATCAATGGGCAATTCCAAGAATGGTTTTAGACGTTGACCATTGACTTTGAATATGGATCCATCCCTCGGGTTTTCTATTTAAATAGCACTATGTGGAAAAACAGTTCGAACAACATATGGTCCAGTCCATCTCGATTTTAACTTCCCAGGGAATAAATGAACTTGTGAGTCATACAGCAGAACTTTTTGGTTTGGTAAAAATGTTTTTCTTAGGATTGACTTATCATGAAAAACTTAGGTTTTTCCTTGTAAATTTTCGCGTTTTCGTATGCATCATTCCTAATTTCTTCTAGCTCGTTGAGTTGCATTTTTCAGTTTTCGCCATCTTATTCAAGATCAAAGTTTAAGTTCTTTATTGCCCAAAGCGCTTTATGTTCAAGTTCAACAGGTAAATGACAGGCTTTATCGTAAACCAATTAGAAAGGGGACATTCCAATATTAGTTTTAAAAGCAGCAAGGTAAGCTCAAAGCGTGTCGGTCAATTTTTGTGACCAATCTTTTCGTTTTTTGTTTACAGTTTTCTCCTAAATCTGTTTTATTTGACGATTCAATACTTTGACTTGACCACAAGTTTGCGGATGATAAGGAGTGGATAACTTGTGGGTTATTGAGTATTTCTTCATTAAGGACTCAAAAGATCGATTACAGAAATGCGTTCCATTGTCGCTTATTATTGTACGAGGTATGCCGAACCTGGAAAAGATGTTCTCTTTTAGAAATTTCACAACAGTTTTATGAACATTTGTTTTACATGGAACGGCTTTGACCCATTTCGAAATGTAGTCGACAGCGAGAAGAATATACAAGTTTCCAAAGGAGTTTGGGAAAGGTCCCATAAAGTCAATACCCCATACATCAAAGATTTCAATCGTAAGGATGGGGTTCAATGACATCATATTCCATCGAGAAATCTTTCCTAGCATTTGGCAACGATTGCAAGTTTTAAAGAATTCGAACGAGTCTTTAAAGAGAGTAGGCCAATAAAAACCACATTGAAGCACCTTTTCAGTGGTTTTCCTAGGACCAAAATGTCCACCACACGCATGATCATGGCAAAATGAGAGAACACTTCTAATTTCGCCATTAGGAACGCATCGACGAATGATTTGGTCCGAACAATACTTAAACAAGTATGGGTCATCCCAATAGAAGTATTTTACTTGGGAAAGAAATTTGTATTTATCTCATTTGGACCAAAATGATGGGGTTTCCTTAGTGATTAGATAGTTCACTATGTCGGCGAACCAAGACCGATTGAAACAGAAAGAAGTTGTTCGTCGAGAAAGTTTTCATTGATAGGCAACGAAGATGGCGCGTTAGGAAGACGAGATAAGTGATCGGCTATGACGTTATCGGATCCTTTTTTGTCTTTGATTATAAGAGAAATTTCTTGAAGCAAAAGGATCCATCGAATTAAGCGTGACTTAGCATCCTTTTTAGCAAAAAGGTGTCGAAGAGCAGAATGGTCTGTCTAGAATGTGACAAGGGAACCAATCAAGTAAGATCGAAACTTTTTGAGTGCAAAAACGACAACGAAAAGTTCTTTTTCAGTGGTCGTATAATTCAATTGAGCGTCGTTCAAGGTTATACTTGCGTAGTAAATCACGTGAAGAATTTTGTTGATGCGTTGTCCTAAGACAGCACCAACCGCGAAGTTAGAAGCATCACATATGATTACAAAAGGAAGGTCCCAGTTGGGCGAACAGATTATTGGAGCTGAAATGAGTTCTTTTTTAAGACATTCAAAAGAAGCGACACATTCAGAATTAAATTTGAATTGGATGTCTTTTCCTAAAAGAGTAGTCAAAGGACGAGAAATTTTGCTAAAATCTTTCACAAAGCGTCGGTAAAAACCAGCATGCCCAAGAAATGAACGAATGTCCTTAACGCATTTTGGAATGGGTAGTTTTGAAATCACGTCAACTTTTGCTTAATCTACCTCAATGCCATTATTTGAAATTACATGTCCAAGGACAATGCCTTATTTGACCATAAAGTGGCATTTTTCCCTATTCAACGTTAAGTGTTTTTCTTTCCATCAATTTAAAACAAGTTCAAGATGATGTAAGAAAGAGAAAAAAGAATCGCCAAAGATTGAAAAATCATCCATAAAAACTTCAAGAAAGCGTTCGATCATATCAGAAAAAATTCCAACCATACATCGTTGGAAAGTTGCAGAAGCATTGCAAAGACCGAAAGGCATATGTCGGTAAGCAAAGGTACCGAATGGACATGTGAAAGTCATTTTTTCTTGATCTTCGGGAGCGATTAGAACTTGGTTATTACCAGAATAACCATCAAGAAAGAAGTAGAATTTGTGACCAGCTGAACGTTCAAGCATTTGATCGATGAAGGGAAGAGGAAAGTGGTCTTTACACGTTGTAGCATTCAATTTTCGATAATTGATGCAAACACGCCAACCCGTTTGAGTATGAGTTGGAAGAAGTTCGTTTTGGTCATTTGCGACAACGGCGTGTCTGGACTTTTTAGGAACAATTTGAATGGGGCAAACCTATAAGCTATCTGAAATGGGGTAAATGATACCATTGTCGAGAAGTTTAAGAATTTCTTCGCGAACTACCACTTTTATCTTTGGGTTAAGCCTACGTTGTGCTTCACGATTGGGTTTGGCTTCACCACTTAATTGAATACGATGTTGAACGATTGCGAGGCTAATTCCCTAGATGTCAGAAATAGACCAACCAATTGCATCTTTGTTTTTAGAAAGAGTCGAAAGAAGAGAAATTTCTTGATCACAAATTAAATTTGAAGAAATTATGACTGGACAAGTTTCGTTATCACCTAAGTATACGTACTTAAGGTTATCTAGAAGAGGTTTAAGATCCAATTTCGGTTGTTTTTCGATCAATGAACTTGGTTGAGATTTGGACTCAACTGAAAGTGATTCAAATGGAAGCATGCGTTCAACTTCGTTAGGACCGCCTTGGAACAATTTTTCGTACTCGGCCTCACGCTCGTCATTAAGGTCAATCGATTCTTTTTCGGAGTTCTCGTGAATGGCATTAACTTCCAAGGTTTGGTTACATGATTCATTCGAATGACTTTCAAGATTGAAAATGTTAAGATCTAGAGTCATGTTTCCAAAAGAGATTTTCATTGAACTATTGCGACAATTTATTAAAGCATTTGAAGTAGCCAAAAAGGGTCGACCTAAAATCAATGGAATTTGACTCATTGGATTATTGACAGGTTGAGTTTCCAAAACAATGAAATCGACAGGATAGATGAATTGACCAATTTTGAGGAGTAGGTCCTCAATTTCGCCAATGGGTTTCTTAATTGAACGATCAGCGAATTGAAGAGTTATTTTCGTTGGTTTAAGTTCACCCAAACCAAGTTGTTGGTAAACAGAATATGGAATTAAATTGACACTCGCACCCAAATCAACTAGGAATTTGTTAATTGTTTTATCTCCTATCCTGCATGAGATTTTAGGGCATCCAGGATCTTTTTATTTAACAGGGATTGATTGAGTCAAGACTTCTCTAAGTCCGGAGGCTAAAAAGACTTTCTCGGGTACATGAGTGTGTTGTTTTTGGGTACACAAGTCTTTGAGAAACTTAGCATAGTTGGGGACTTGTTGAATGATGTCAAGAAGAGGGATATTAACTTTCACTTGTTTGAAAATTTCCAACATCTTTTCCATTTGGTCAGAATGTTTCTTTGGTCGAAGATGATGAGCAAATGGAATGCGAAACTCAGTAGGTGGGTCTACTTGAGTTGGAGCAGAACTAGACTCAGAATTTGGATCGAGATCATTCGTAGTTTTAGAATACTCGAGAGAAACACTCGGTAAGTTATTTGGATTTTCAACTTGATTATCGATTTTCTTACCGGAACGTAAAGTTGTGATAGCGTTCAACTGAGTTTGATTGCTATCGTGGATGACATGAGCTTGGTTTGGACTAGCATTTTGACTCCTAGGGTTTGGAATGGGTTGACTCGAGAAAGCGCCTCGTTCCCGTTCACTTACGGAAGTAGCTAACTGACTCATTTGCGTTTCAAGTTTAGCGATCGATTGACTCGTGGTCTGCATGTACAGAGTCAATAAATTTTGCAGACTGCTATTTGATTGGATATTTTTAGTCGTTTCTTTAGTCAACATTTCGAGACTTTTCTTGAGTGATGTCAATCGTTTATCGTCTTGGGGAACAAAAGATTGTTGCGCTTGATTTTGAGATGATGGCGCAAGATTTTGGAATTGAGTTTGTTGAAAGGGAGGATTCGAAGGATTATTCGAAAACGGTTGAAAAGGGGGTCGAACCATATTCGAATTTGCATTGTTTTTGGTCCAAGAAAAATTAGGTTGATTTCTCCAACCAAGATTGTACGTTGGGGAAAATGGGTCGTTTCTAACATTATTAAATGCGTTGAGTCGTTCTAATGAATGTGGGCATTGATCGACAATGTGGTTAGGATCGTTACATTTGTAACATGAGGGATGAGACGCTTGAGCTTGATTTATTTGGTTTGATGAAAGGACATTATCAAATTTGGTTAACATCGAGTCTATTTTCGCTTCTAAAGCCGTTGAGGATCCTACCGAATGAGCATTTGATCGTGAATAAATCGATTTCTACTTAGATCTTTCCCATTGAGCTGATTTTTAGGCCAAAGTTTCAAGAAATTGCCAAGCGCCATCATGATGTTGGGCTAGAAAGTTTCCTTGGCACATCGATTCGAGCATGGTTCGAGAGTTATTTTCAAGTCCATCGTATAAATTTTGACAAAGCGTACATTTTTTGAAATTGTGATATGGACATTTGACTAGAAGTTCTTTAAATTTTTCGAATTATTTTGCAAAGGATTCACCCCCAAATTGATGAAAATTAACGATTTTGGTTCGAATTTTGGCTGTTTTTTCCGAGGGGTAAAATTTCTTTAAGAAAACATTCACAAATTCATTCCAAGTTCCAATCATATTTGAAGGCAAGCTATACAACCATTTTTCAGTATAATCGGTAAGTGCAAATGGAATTAACCTAAGTTTGATTCCATCGTCACTTAGTTGTTGAAATTTCATGGTTGCATAAACTTGTACAAATTTGGTTAAGAAAATATAAGGATCATCATGTTCAAGATTGCCGAATTTTGGAAGAGTATTTATGTGGTTCGAATGAATTTCAATATGATTACCCGTTGGGGCGGGCAATATGATGCAAGAGGGAACAAAAACTCGATCGGGGAAGTATCTATCCATAAGAGTTCGAGGGTGATTTTGTTCGGCCATGGTTGAGAGAATGTTTGTTCGAACTAAACGATTAGTAGAAGGATCACGGGCCCAACTACGCATGCACTAGCGCAAAGAATAAGAAAAGAATAGAAAGAACATATTTGAGAAGAGAGTAGAAGCGATTTTTTTTTATGAATTTCTCTTTTTTTTGGTATGTATGAACCTAATGCAACTAAATGAATGCAAGGATTAACTACAAATTTCCTGTCCTTAGTGGCCACTCACCCAAAATTATACAATGACACGTTTGATTACTTAAAACAAAAGACTTCTTGGCCAGTTAATGGACAGGAGTTATCGGTGCACTGGGAATCACCCTAGCAATGCAATCGAAGGTTTAAGTACCTCCTGAGTAACAACCGATATAATATTTACGAATCACCGTAATATTTATAAAGGGTTATTTCTCTGCAGTTGTGTAGACACCAAGAAATAATTCGTTCCAAAGAAATCAACTATCAAAATACAATTAAGCCATATATGAGCCCGTGACTCCCTTAAGTCCAACGTCTAACGGTTATTATTATTCGAATTCTACAATGAAATGCAATTTTGTGGGCTAAGGAAAGGGTGATGAAATCCCTCACCTTATACGAATTTGGATATTGCCCTTAAGAAAAGAAAATAAGATGAGATGAATGCAAGACAAAAATTAAACGTGATATTAACAACGCAACTATGAATGAATTTTTATTTTGTTTTTGGATTTTTTTAATGTAAATGCAAGCAAACAATAATGCAATTAAAATAAAGGGGTTAAAACACGATACCTGAGCGTGAAGAATTTATTAGCAATTTTTTTCTTTTTTAGCGGCATTTTTTTAGCAAGCGCAAACAAAGTGGTGCAAAGCAATCCAAGCAAGCAAGCAAGTCCAATTTGTGCAACCTGAAAAGGGTGGAGACGAAATATAAACAAGTGACAGACAAGTGTTTGTTTGTTTTTTTGTTTTTTTTCTGTTTTTTTTAATTAAGGGAAAGGCAAACAAAAGGATTTTTTAAAAAAACTAACTTAAGACAAAAACAAGTAAAAACACTCACAAAAACAAAAGCAAAAGTTTTTTTTTCATTTTTTTTAGGAGAAAACAAAGACCTTATCTTTAAATAAGAAAAAAAAGAAAATTGAATTGAAATAAACGAGAGTTTAAAACTTTATACATAAAACAAAAAACACACAACAGAAATGGAAATGAGAACAAGAACTAAGGAGGAGACAAATAAACACAACAATGCTTTGAACAGCCCTTTTTCTTTGAACACTAACCTAGAATGAAATACAAGTGCACGCAAGGCTCACAAAATTACCAACCCCGGCCCACTCAACAAATCACCAGATAAAGAGGTCTAAATTAAAAATCCGTTTTCCATGACTATTCACTAAATCAAAATACCACCTATTTCCAACAGTAACGAATGACACAAACCACAATTCCAAGTAAATCAAATACTAAAATCACTAAACAAAATGGAAGAAAAGGGTTGACCGCGATTGGTATTTGCGGGTGATTGACGGCTTCGGCGGTTACGATTTAGGTATGGCTGATGACTTGGGTTTTGGTTATTTGGTGGTTGCGGATTTATGTTGAGGGTGCTGGTTGAGGTAATACGCGTGTGGGAGGGTGGTTTGAAGAGGATTTGCAAGTAGGAGTTGTTTGGCAGGGGATGATTCGTATTTGTGGAGTAACGTTGATTTTGTGGTGAATGAAGGTTTAAAGGTTGAATGTGAAGATGATGATGGACGTATATTTGCAGAAAGGCAGAAAACAGAAAGAGAAAAATGAATTTGTGAAGATGAGGCGCGTGAGTGGTGTGGATATTTGAAGAGAGAGCACGGAATTAAAGCATGAAGGGAGAATTTTGAAAGGATATTTTTTTATTATTTTGTTTTGTTTTGGAAAAAAGGAAAGCAATTATACAGAGAATTTGGGAAAGAAATTAGAGAGAGGAAAGAAAGGAAGAATTTGAAAGCAAATTTAATTAATTACAGGAAAGAAAAGGAGTAAGGCAATCTGGAAATATAAGGCAGAGAAAGGAAAAAAATTAAAGAGGGAAGAAGGAAAAAAATAAAATAAATGGCAAGCAATAAATTGGGTTTTTTTTTTGTAAGAATTGTACAAAGGAAAGGAATAAATTAGAGAGATAAAGGGAAAGAAATAAAGGAAATTGAAAACATGAAAAATGGGAAAGAGACTGAACAAAAGGCAAGTTTTTTTTTAAGTGAGACTAAAAACTAAAACAAAATGAAAATACACAACTAAGCACAACAAAACACACACAAATGAACTAGAAGCAAGATCAAACAAAACAAGAATTTTTTTTAATAAATAAAAACACACACAAAACAAACACTAACAACAATTGCAATTCACACAACTAACTACGAAATGGAACAACAATTTTTTTTTTTAAGGAAAGAAAACTAAGGACACTAAAACAAGGCACAATGACACACACAAACAAACAAATAAAAGTGAAATAAAACAAACAAACACACAATATTTTTTTTCTTCAGTAGAACACAAATAAGAAAATTAATTCAAAGAATGAAATTAAAACTAATTTCTTCCCCAGCAACGGCGCCAAAAACTTGTTCGACAACGAATATTCGATGAATAAGAAAATCATCGCGTAGTGTAATAAACTGCAAGCGCACGACGTACGCTTGTAGTACGTTAGCGAGTACGAGTCGATCCACAGAGAAAGAAATAATTTTAGTTAAATTCAATTAAACTAAACCAAACTTTAAAATGTGTTAACTAAAATTTAACAAAACTAATGACTAAGTTGAGAATGAAACTACTGGTTAAAAGCAATTTAGAGGTGTTTTCACTCTCTAGATCACGCAAATCAACATGTTGAATTTATGATCTCTTTTTGTTTGGTCATAAGTGAGATTAGTTATTGTGTTTATCATAAGTATGACATATTTATGCTATTAATTAGCATAACATAAGTCATCAAACTATAGCATAAACTAATTCACTATTCAAATTTCATTAAA
This sequence comes from Allium sativum, assembly GCA_030737875.1. Taxonomy (NCBI): domain Eukaryota; kingdom Viridiplantae; phylum Streptophyta; class Magnoliopsida; order Asparagales; family Amaryllidaceae; genus Allium; species Allium sativum. The sequence continues at coordinate 81,045,301 of CM060909.1, forward strand.
AAGACAACAAGTTGAAAGCAACATCAATTTTAAGAATACTCTATTTACTATTAGTTAGTAATATAGAAAATCAAATGTCGATTAACACTTCCTCTTTTTGCCAAAATCATGTATAGATGAGAAGGCAAATTTTGTTGTGTCATTTGATCAAGCATGATCTATCCTCTATTAATTAGAGGCATAGATCATCAAAACAAAGCATGATTAACAAAATACACTAAACATCCATTCTTTAGTAAGCACAAATAGAGATCATGAAAAATAAACTATGTTGAATCTATGTGATTAGAGAGCTTCATCACTCCTAAATTGTAGGGGTTAAGCTCCTCATTTGTGTGATTATTTCAACACGAATAGATTTCAACATTAAAGAACAACAAAAACAGAGAGTAAATAATTAAGAAAAGAGATTACGTACTAACTAATTGCATAAAATGAAATTACACTACTTGCAGAAAAGAAAATCTAAGCTACTAACATAAAGTAGAGCATAGAAATTAAACGAAACATGAGAGAGACATAGAAGAAATAGGCTTGGAGGCCTTTTTTCATCAATTACACTTTCATTTGCTAAAAAGAGATTCTGAAATACATGAAACAAAGGGGTATATATACATGATCAAAAAACCCTAAAACCTTAATCACTTTCCTTGGGAAATCCCCAAAATGCCCATTTATGTAGCTTCTAATTGCCATTAGCTACTAATGAGTCATGTAGAATGTATGAGGCCTTTTTGTCTCAGTCTTTAATATGAAGCTTACGCGCAAATGGGCTAATTGAAAGGTATGAGCCTCCACTATCCATTAAATGGATTAATTCTTTGCCTCCTTTTGTGAAAATGCATGCTTTCTCTCATCTTTTCATGTGTATATATCCTTTTAGCTCCAAAATTCCTATAAGAGATAAACACAAGGAACAAGTAAAAGATTTCACAAATTTAAAATGCACAAGGGACCACTTTTTCCCAAAATAAGTGATGATTTTGAAAATATTTAAAACATGGTTTGATCATATAAAATACCTGAAAATGTTAATTTATTCAACTAAACAAGAATAAATATGTGAATATAAATGTGCATTTTTACGTGCACGTCAAATATATAAAGTATGGACGTGCATCTATTAAATATCATGAACTGGCAATTATATGAGGCTGTACGCAAACAAGGAGTCAACTATAGGAAACATTCAAACATTTGGGTCGGCAACAAAACATTTATGTCAGTTGCGATGGCATTCTTGCAGTTTAATGTGGTCGGTACCATGTCTGAAGACCACATAGCGGGAGCTAACGGTATTTGTTAAGCTTGCACTAATCAGTCCATTTAAATAAGAATAACACATGGCAAATGTGGTTATCGGTATATAAACAAGCACGCATCTATCATGGTCAGTCTCATACTTTCGGACACGTGACTACAAGGGTTGGGTATATATGATGACACGCGAATCCAAATTATGTAAACATAGATCACGGAACAAATTCAACTGATATATGCGGATTAGTTCTTAAATGATTAAGCGGTGTAAATTCAGTAATTATTTGGGTCGGTCTCAAATAGAAGAAGCGGCATCAAAACTGATCGGCAGCAAAAGAAGTATGGGTTAGCTGTAATTATATGCGGCTGTAGGTTTGTAATATATGGGTCATGACAGCTGTTACAGCTATAAAGTGGGTCGGTTGGGGTTTAACCTAGTGGCATTTTTGTAAATAAGTTTGAGGCCGACCAAACCCTGCACATCATATTACAACACTGCCACTACCCCCAAACTACACTTATAAATAGCCCACTTCTCCACCATTCAAGGGACCGATTTTTCTTCCCCGAAGGGCAAACTAAACCATTTCTTCACACTCTCAGACATTCTAAGCTCCGTTAATGGCTTCTCTAACTCACTCTAACTTCCTCCAATAACAAAGTGAACAAAGCTTCTCCGATCTCTATAAGAAATCTCTAAAACTCAGTACAAGTGATCTCGAATCTCCATTAGTTCTCTCCAAATCTTAGATCCAACACAAATTCACCATGGAACTAATGAAGATTGCCTAATTGATCAAGTGATTGAAGATCAACACAACTATCATCACAAATCAAGAGATCTCGCTATTTTCTCCGTAGTGCACGTAGGTCTAAATTGACTGAACCACTTTAAAAATTCCTTGTTCTTCACTTTTTGCTCGTTATTTTGTGTTTGTGGCACTGCAATTTCAAATCATACCATTTGGTGAAGTGCTCCAAGAGCACCTTTGGTGTTGTGGCCCTTTTTTGGTTTCAACAATAGACTTCACAACTAAGCATTCAGAAACAACAATACATCTATGACAATCAGAAGTAACCAGGTAATAACAACCAGTTATATCTCACGTAAACCATCATAATCGAGACCAACATTCCTCAAGCACAAGCCCAGAAGACCAAAACCAACATCAGACAAGCACCCAAGAAATATCTCCCTCGACATCAAAAAACTTACGTGAGACGGTACAAGCAAAACAACCAACATCCATGACCCTGGCTATCACTGCCTATCCTGCTTCGAAACCATCATTAATGATATGACAACCAACCTTGCTATACGTCAAGGGCTAATGGTAACCCCGGTTCTAGCAAAAACTCCATATGCCTTCGTCGATACGCATCTAAGCCTTTCAATGATACTTAGGGTACTCGTCCATTCAACCAGTCCTTTAGACATCCTTATTGTACACTTGCTTTGAGTCCACTGGAACCAATGAAAACTATAATCTCTGATCAGCCTTTAATATCCTTAGTCGTCCTCCCTTACGTTTCATAGCTCAAGCAACCTTCTCGAGCAACCATTATCTACGAACTCAACACCCTTGAGTGGTCTTCACATTCGTTGTATTATGACGATCAACGAACACTTCACGATGCTTTAGACATTCCTCCTTGAATTCACGCCAACCATCGTTGACTCAAAAACAAACTTCGTTTGGTCGACATTCTTTAGGTATTGAACTTCTTAGGTCTTCCTCCTTAGGTCTTTCTCCTTAGGTTTTGCTCCTTAGTTCTTATTCCTTAGGTCTTGCTCCTTAGGTCTTATGCCTTAGGTCTTGCTCCTTAGGTCTTAAAATGGCCTAAGGCCTAACACACTAAGTCTTAAAAATGACCTAACGACCTAAGCCCTAACACACTTGGTCATAAAAACGACCTAAGATCTAACACACTAGGTCTCAAAAACGACCTAAGACCGAATGACCTAAGACCTAACACATTAGGCCTTCAAAACGACCTAAGACATAACACACTTGGCCTTAAAAACGACATAAGAACTAACACAACAGGTCTTATAAACAACCTAAGAACTAAGGACCTAAGACCTAACACACTTGGTCTAAAAATCGACCTAATACCAAACGACCTAAAACTAATGACCCGACCTTCATCCATTTCTTGAGCAACAAGCCACATGATCCAAACTCCATGCCACATCATCAACAATTTAAGAAAAATGACCCGACTTTAGATCTGACCAGAATAGCTCCAATCATGACGAAATTATCGCCAAATGACAACATTGATGCAAACAACTCATCCAAATCATCCAATTCCACCAACAACACTTTATGAAACCATCAACATCATCAAAAGGACAATGATTCATCAATATTCATATAAGATTCACTAAATCATGATAAATGAATGAATAAACTAAAATAATGGATCTAACTTGCATAAACATATGAGTTAACATAAGAATTACTAGTTTTAAGTTGCTAGGTTAGATCCTATGGTGATTCAAATGAAAATATACTTACCATGATGTAGATCTAGGAGAAAACAACTTAATATGATGAAAATATGAACAAACAACCCACATTCTTGATTGAATCCATGTGAGAGATGCTTATCGCTCATCAATTCTTCAAATTGACATAAAATCGCCAAATTCTCTATCCGGAAAGCGAAGAATATGCTTCAAACCACTTGATTTGAAGCGATCTCTCTTCACTTGAGATAGAACTAGCTTCAAACAATGTAGATCTTCGATTCTCTTATGTAGATCTAGAATTTTAAAGGCAGAAAGGTGTGTTTGATTGAGTAAGGAGGATCGCGAGCTCAACCAAATGAGAGAATGAAGAAAAGTAACCATCTCTCCATGCCTCTAACCCCCTATTTATTGTCTCCCACCAGTCCACTAATGGGCCACAACAAATCATCCCACCAATGGCTTATAAAACATGAATAGAACTAGTGAAACACTAAAACAACGATTTCTCCCAAACCGCTGAACCTAATCTTTAATGTGACCACACTATGGATTTAACAACACCGTTTACTTTCCAATGAAATGGGGGCAAAACACCTGATTTGATTCCAGCCAAAAGTTTTCCCCTGCACAAAACAGACAGGAGGCATAATGGTCACAAATAAAATTGATAAAAATTATGGTTATGTCTCACGTTCCCATAACCAACATATCAAAATATGAGAATGATCCAACCCTCGGGGAATTAAATAAAAATATTTTACAATCCTCTAATGCATAAAATGCGGGCAGTTACACCTCCAATGTCCAGAAATTTAGAACGTGCAGCTTCAAATTCATTTAAATTTGAAGCTATAGAACACAATTTAAACAACTCAACAACTGAAATGCTTGTATTCTTTGACTTAACAGCTGAAAGCAAGTTTTGTTTCATATGAAGAAAACAAAAGGTATGAAACGCCTTAGGGAAAACTTTACGAATACCCAAAACGAACCTTTGATGACGATCTGATATAAAAACAAAATCACGTGTTTCTTCAAACATTTCCTTCAAATGACATAGAAACCATGTTCAATTATCCAATTTTCAATGGAGACTACACTCATAGCTAAGGGGCAAAAACCTGCAAATAAAAAAAAGGTAAATAGACAATCAAATTAAAACATCGATATATATAAACAATAACTGATACCGACAGGTACCTAAAACTGATATCATAAAACTGAAAATAATTAATGAAAACCAAAAATCAGATAAACTGACACTACCAGGTATATAAAACTGATACATATAAACTGAAAAAATAAAGTTTAACAAGAAATCATTAAAGCTGATACTAACGGGCACTTAAAACTGATATATGAAAGCTAGAAAAAATAAATAAAAACAAGATATAACATAAGATGATACTGCAAGTCACCTATCACTAATATCTATGAACAAAATAAATACTTGAATACATAAAACAATAAAACTATACCTTGATTACCATTCTTTCCGGCCGCTCCCATCAAAACAATCGGTCGCCCCTTTAACCGAGCAGCATCTAAAAAAATAGTCGCTCGACAGTACTTAAACCCAAGTATATAAGCAGCAAGGGCAATAAACACTCCCTCAAACTGGTTAGTACTGTCATTAACCTCTAAGGCAACATAACTACCTGGGTTATGATTTTGTATTGCCTACAAATACTATCTCAAGCCATCGTAAGACATAGCGTCATTATCGTACAATTCAGTCAAAGCAAGTGGTTTTGTAGAACAAGCAAACGAATAATTCAGTTCAATATTATATTATCCACGAAAATCGGTTATGATCTTTTTAGGCTTCTTACTTGGATGATCACGAATTTCATTATAGTCAACGATTTAATAAAAGAGCTAAAAAGATAGAGATTGCTCAAATTTCTAAGTCCACCACTACAAGAATGCTCACTAACTAAATTCCGAATGAAAAAACTATTAAGCTGTTTAAAATAACAAGTAGCATGAACTTTATACTTATATCCAGTAGAAGAGGAAGAAGAGCAAAAATGCGAAAAAAGCTCGTTTTTAAGGCCGCCATGGGGACTTGATTTCACACCAGCCACCAACAAATTCTTCCATCTACTTTCTAAACCTAATCTCCTAAACACGCATCCATACCTCTAAATCTTCTCCGTTTCTTCCTCCTATATGTTGTGAAACCAAGCTTTCTCTCGTGTCGCTTGAAACGAACTCACCAAACTCCAGATTCCAACCCTATTTCAAGCTCCTATCTTTCGACTTGCTATACTTAGCCTCATCTGACTGATGCTCTTGATCTCACTTTCATTTACCTCTTATTTTCGTATTTGCAGTGGTATACCGAAGGCATATCTGACCATTGTGACGACCCCAAACCTCGTTCCATGGTGGAAAGGGTAATCTTCGGAGTATAACACATAAACAGATAACAGCAGAACAGAAATAAACAAATACACCAGATAATGTACAATAGAATACACTGGATAAATATAAACATCAGAGTTACATAGTATACAGGATCATACTTAGTACAAAATACAGTTCAGCTTTACGTAAATGTCTACAGCGGAATCAAAACATAATATGTACAACAGGAGCTGAACAACATAAAAATAAAGAAATGATAGAATCCATCTTCAGCTCCAGCTATCCTGGAAGAGCCTGCTAAAACCTGAATACAAGGCTACCCGTGTAGAAAAAGGGACACCCGAGTTTGCAAGTGAAACAAACAACGAGTCAGTCATGGGACTGGTATGAGAAATCTACTTTAACTTATTTTATAATATGGCCAATCACAAGACCTCGCCGCTAACACAGAACGGGTTTACTCCATTGGATTGTCAATGCTTTAAAACAAGTAAATCTTTTAAACATCGCAATGCTTTTCATAAAAATGAAGCCATTATGAGACTCAGTTCCCATCACACAATGCATAACAAACCGGAGGATAGAGTTTTACCTTATAATGGCCAAAATATGCTTGATACGAGCAAAACAAATCATTTGATATTATTTCTTGTGTATATATGTTTCGAAAATAATTTCAATCATAAATATCAATCATAGACGGCATGGGTACCATATATCATGTCGCCATATACAGGTATACAATCAAAACCGCACGGTGTCATATTTGGAAATTGGATTTCCGTCATGAACCAAGGCAAGGGATCGTCCTTACCGAATTCGAGACAATCTAGCCCATGTCTCAGGCAAGCGCGCAGGCAAGCCTTGGATCGTCAGGGCCGGTCCACTCGATGTGGATTATTATGCCTGAACGCTACGTTTCCCCGCCCTTTGGGGCGTAAATGAGTCCTATGACTCCATCGGCTCCACATAGTCACCGATGTATCTGAGGCGCCTCGCAATCAAACAACCACACAGGTGAAAGTAATATAAATGTCAGGGCTGGTAGGTCACTGACACCACCCTAGCTAGAAGGAAACGCATGTCCTCCCTGAGGTCCTCTCCCGTTTCTGGTTCATACCGGGGTGTGAGGCTCGCGAATTAACGTTATACACAAAGTTATGCCACATAGGCTGTGCTTTGATCATCAACCACAAGACTTTGCTTTTCAACAGAAGCCTTGATCATCTGCCACTTAGGCAATTCACTCCATGCGACTGATTTCTATCGATATATAACCTCTGAGCTCGTACGTCTCAGAGAAGGGCATTAAGCAAGAGAATAAATTCTCCGCCGCCAAACAGATATATATTTGTTAGAGATCAATCAGCACAGAACGAAATCCAATGTCATACACACAGTCCATTTACAAGTTCGTTCTGGGTCTGAACGAAACCGGAGGCACCTTATACCTCGCACATGCGTACAATCCACAAGTACGTCCGAACGGCTACCACTTCAGCCACTTCAAGGTATCTACTCCTATCATGAGCATCAGTAGCACCCATCCATTCGACGTGAAGATCATCGGTCTTGCACCGTCTTCATATCTTCGACTTTTAATCGTCGATCAATTATTTGAAATGAGAATCAACTCGGCCTTTTCAAATAATTCACGTATATTCAGAATTTCAAATCAATTCATTTCAATGGTTAAATTATTCGACATCAATAATTATGTTCTTTAATGTAATTTTCATGCCAAACACATTCAACCATCAAATATCCAATAAACCGGGTAAATTCGGTTTATTTCCATTCCATATCGTTTATAATATTTTATCACGATTTATCGCTATTTTTATTCATTTAAAAATAGCCAATTCATTCAAAAGACGCTTTAGGCCATAACGCGGCCGTGGCGCTGTTTTTCTTTAGATTTGATTTACACATATCTGAAAATCCAACCGTTGGATCTTTAAAAAATTTATATCATTAGAAAGATCTTTTCAAAACGAATCCAACGGTTCTAGTTTTGGGAAAATCCGACGGTCGGATCTCCCGGCACAATCGTTTGAAGTTACGATTTCAAAATACGAACTACAGCGTCGTTATTCGATTTATTTTAATTATATATATATATATATATAATCGATTTTGGCGCTGTTTTTCTTCAGATTTGAAATAAACATTCCAGACAATCCAACCGTTGGATCTTTACAAAGTTGGTGTCGTTGGAAAGATATTTCCAAAGCAAACCCAAGGTTTCGGTTTCGGGAAAATCCGATGGTCGGATCTCCCGCAATAATTGTTTGAAATCACGATTTCAAAATACGAACTGCAGCTTCGTTATTCTATTTATTTTAATTATATATATATATAATTCATTCTTTGATTTCAAAACCGTATTCATTTCATATATTTGATAAAAACGATATTTTTATCCAACAGATATTTATTTCAACACATCACTATTTTTAACAATTCATATATATAATAAAAAATGTGATTTTTATTATAATACAATTTATTTCAAAACACGATTATTTTATATAGTTCATACATAAGGTAAAAATATTGTCTTTGGTGTTAAAACAATTTATTTAAAATACTAATATTTTATATAGTCTATATATATGATAAAAATGTTATTTTTATCTTTCAAAGAATTTATTCAATACATGAATGTCATTCAACACATGAATTTTATTCAACACAAGAATTTCTATTCAACGCATGAATATAGTTTAAGCACATGAATATGGTTTCAACACATGAAAATAGTTTCAACACATGAATATGTTTTCAACACATGAATATAGTCTCAACACATGAATATGGTTTCAACACATGAAAATAGTTTCAACACATGAATATGGTGTCAACACATGAAAATAATTCTTACACGTGAATATAATTGAAAATTTCGGCAGCATAACGACAGGGTAGTTAAAACCGGCACCGTCCCTAGTATGGCTCCTTGCTCTACGTTAAAGCCTCGCAGCTTTTGACAATGGGGATTTCAATATCTAGTTCGTACGCAGACGAATTTTCCCATATACTAATCCTATTGGGATTTCAACCACAAACAATCATTTCCAATCAACCATTCATGATATTCACCAAATTTCACATCAACCAAATCCAAACAATATCACAACCAATATATATCGTCCATGGTCTGTGGACGAGGGGAGTGTATATATATATAGGTATATGTACACAAATATATTTCGATTTCATTTAAATTCATTTCAATATCATTTCAACGCATATATAATTTTTACAATGCATATATAACTTATAAATCGAACATACATCTTATACAACGCTTATACATAAGGTGTACAACGCTTATATAACTCATACATCGACTATATAATTTATACATCGTTATTTCCATATCGTTTATAATTCAGAAATCTCACATTGGGTTCCACTCCTCCAAAAATTATAGAAGGCTCAGAAAAATATCCGGTCTCTTCTAGAATGTAGAGAGCGTCCACACGGTCCCGGTGTCTCTTGTTTCACTGGATTTTGACCACATAGCAAAAAGATATGATTTTTATAAGTTAATCATATTTTGCAACACTTTAAAGTGTTAAAACAGTTCAAGATAAACAAAGTCGTATACTTTTCAAACCTGTTCAAAACTAGGTTCCAATTTTCAGCTCCAATCGAAGCACGAGGTCGGAATCAGGTTATACAACGTCGAAGAGGGAAGTGAGGGCTTCCCGACGCCAGGGGTTACGTCGAAATCGACGTCAGCCTAGACGTCCGGCGGCGGTTGAAAGTCTTCGACTTTGGAGGCTCGGATCTCACAATTATGCGATGATAAGGGGTGAATCCTATATGGATTTGAAGCTATAGAGGAGATCTACAAAAACCATAACTGGGGCTCTCGTTTTTATTGAGTGTGGAAGTAGAAATCGGAGGGGGAAGCCATTGAGTGGTTTCCATTATCGCCTGGAAGCATTTACGGAGAGAGAGAAAATGGGTTTTGAACGATGATTGGCCCATATTTTATAATTTATTTTTAATTTCTTTAAATCCGAAAATACCCCTTACCACATACCAACACCAATTCAAACCCAACGACTGTCGCTCCTAGCTAAATACCCCCATTCCGAACACAACGGGACATGTTTCGTAGGCCCATTCGACTGTTTCAGTCAGTTTCTCTTCAAATTAAAATATAAAACATTCAATATTTGATTTGAACGTACATTTTAATTTGCTTGGGCCACATAATGATTCTAAAAATTCCCGAAAAATAATTCTAGCTATGTTTTGACGATACGGTCCCAACAAAACTAGTTTCGTCGAATTCTGAGACCGTTTGAAAAATGGCCATTTTCTGGTCGATCCAATTTAACTAAAATCAACCAAACACATTTTCCTTTGCCACGCTCCCATATTAACTTCAAAAATTATGGAATTTGAAACCTATCAATAATTTGACATCGCGGATCCAACAAAAGTGGTTTCGTCGAATTCTAAGGTCGTTTACAAAATGTCTATTTTCAAAGGCTATGTATATTCTATAGCGACCTTTCTTAAAATTCATTTGGCCATAACTTTTGATTCCCGCTATGAAATTTCGATTTCTCAGATTCGTTAGAAAGATATTCATAAACAGATTTAAATATTTTTGGTTTCACTAAAATTCGTTTTATTTTGTACCCGGTACAGTCAGTCAAAGTTTGAATTCCAATTTTGAAACTGCCGCGCTATTTCAGGCCTTGTTTATAATTAAAAATAATTATATTTATTTTAAAACATCGATTCAAACGTACTTTTCATCGTTATTATTTAAAATAATTTATTTTAAATATTTAAAATCAACTAAAATAGCCAAATTAAAAATTTTAAATTGGTTCTGATTTTCCGGGTTGTTACAATCTCCCCCACTTAAAATCTTTTCGTCCCCGAAAAGGACCGAAGTCGAAAGTTGTTTAATTAACCAACTCAATTTTCATTCTGGCTTTCATTCTTCAACTTTTAGGTTTCTAAGAATTTTCAAATTCTTCAAAAATTTGGCTAACACCCTAAATTTTCGAAAAAATTCGCCATAACCTCCTTTGTACGGGGAGGGGTTTGGAAATTTATTGGGCCGTATTAGGTACCCAATAAATCCTAATAAGCATGCACATATTTATAGTGATATATTCTGGTGTCCAAAGGGGAGTGTGTATAGATCATAGCTCCAGAGAATAAATTCTCGTCACCCTATAAATGGTTTTTGTGCCTTAATGACCAGAGAGACGTGTTTATTGTCATCTCCAGACCCGTGTGGGGTTTTTATTAATCTGGCAAATTACCGTTACATTTTATATAGTCCATATCAGTCATCGGTTCAACCTGTAATATATAGTCATCGCCATACAAGCCTCTCGCTCGTATGGGAAATCTTCAACCTTGTCACACAAGCTCCAAATTCTTATGTGGTATATGATGAAGTATGCCTATCTTCATGAAGTATGCCATGTAGTGTAGTTCAAAATTAATTGTTACTATCCTATGGTGAGGTTTATTATTACACACAGAACAACCAGCACTCTGCATCCAATGGCATTCACAGGAGTTGATATAATAATAAAATTGTGCAACCAACTCATTAAGGTTTACTTATTTGTCGGGCACGCAAATAAATTCTTTACTCAACAGCAAATCCATTTACCTGTTCAAACATATATAATGTACATGTATATATTTCTATCTATTTTTAAATCAGTTCAATACTTAATTCACTTGCATACATTTAACTTCATTCTCTTATTGATTAAATTAACTATCCTTCTAATAATTTAATTAATCAAATCCACAATCACAAAACACAAATAATTAATTTGTTTTTATCTTTCAAAAATATACTAATTAATTCATATACTCTTTTAAAATCATTCAGACTATATAATGAAAAAGTTTACATCCATGAAAAGAAAACAACAACAAAGTAGAGAACAGAATGGAAATGCAAAATATGGTAAATGTACCTTGCACCAGAGTCAATCAGAGATATCCACACTGCACTTAGGATAGGCTTTCTTAACGCTTTCCTCAGTTTCCCAAGTATAATCTCGCGGATCTCCACTCCATTGCACTTTGACCAAGTGAACCTTCTTGTTCCTTAACTCTTTAGTTTCTTTGCCAATTATCTTGATCGGCTCTCTTCTTACAGCCACTTTTGGAGTAATTTCTATATCCCATTGCGCAGCTTCTTCCACGACTAAATCTGGATCATGTACATGCTTTCGAAGTTGAGATATGTGGAACACATCATGTACTCCATGCAACCAATCAGGCAATTGAAATCTATAAGCGAGAGTTCCAATCCGTTCAAGTATAGGGAATAGACCAATAAATTTGGGCGCCAACTTCCCAGTTTTGCCAAATCGAATTACTCCTCTCATCGGAGAAACCCTTAGATACACATAGTCACCAACAACAAATGCTAAATCCCTCCTTCTCGAGTCTGTATAGCTCTTCTGTCGGCTTTGAGCTACTAGCAATCGTTTCTTAATTAAATCGACTTTACCCGTAGCTTCGCAAATCATATCTGGTCCCAATACAAGCCTATTACCAGGTTCAACACAACAAGCAGGAGATCGGCATGGTCTACCATACAATGCTTCGAATTGTGACATTGTCAGGCTTGCTTGGTAGCTGCTGTTGTATGAGAACTCGGCCAAATGCAAATGGTCTTCTCATGATCCGCCAAAATCAATAACACAAGCCCGCAATAAATCTTCTAGAATACAATTCACCCTCTCAGTTTGACCATCTGTTTGAGGATGATAAGTGGTGCTCAAATTCAGTTTCGTTCCCAATTCTGCTAGGAATGCTTCCCATAATTTACTAGTAAATATTGGATCTCTATCGCTAACTATACTGATCGGCACTCCATATAGCTTAACAATTTCTTTGAAATAAACCTGTGTCAGATTCTGAGCAGTTCTATTGGATTTGACAGATATAAAATGGGCGTTCTTCATGAAGCGATCTACGATCACCCAAATACTTTCATTTCCTTTCTTGGTTCTGGGAAAACCATCTATGAAGTCCATGGAAATATGTTCCCACTTCCAACCTGGAATGTCCAATGGTTGCAACAATCCGGCAAGTTTCTGTTGGTCGCTTTTGACTAGTTGGCAAGTAGAGCACCTGCTAACATATAAAGAAATGTCTCTCTTCATCGATCTCCACCAGAATGTATGCTTAATATCCTTATACATTTTGCTCACTCCTGGATGGATACTAAGCTTTGACTTGTGGCATTCATCTAGTACTTCCCTCTGGAGCTCAGAAATGTTAGGAACACAAATTCGACCTTTTAGCCTTAGAATCCCTTGGTTATAAATCCGGAAGCTCAAGGGTTCGCCTTTCTGTATTCTTTCTCTGATCCTCTGAATGAAGTGATCGTCCTTCTGAAGAGCAGATATTTTATCAATCAATGAAGTCGTAATAATAAAACTGGCGATTATTACATTCTTTCTACTTAGCGCATCAGCCACAACATTGGCTTTCCCTGGAGTGTAGATAATGTCAAAATCGTATGCTGTAAGAAATTCTAGCTAACGCTGCTGTCTCAGATTCAAGTCTTTCTGGGTAAACAAATACTTCAATGACTGATGGTCTGTATACAGTTCGAATTTCTCACCCAAAAGATAGTGCCTCCAGATTTTCAAAGCAAATACGATGGCTAACAACTCAAGATCACGAGTAACGTAATTTTTCTCATGCGGTTTCAGCTGACAGCTAGCACAAGAAACCACTTGACCTCTTTGCATTAATACTGCACCAAGGCTATCTCTTGAGGCATCTGTCCAGACTTTCAAGTCTTGATTGCCATCGATAATCGTTAACATTGGACCAGTTGTTAATCTTAATTTTTTCTTCTGAAAAGCCTCCTCACATTCGGGAGTCCACTTGAATCTTGCATGCTTCTTTGTAAGCTTTGTTAAGGAACTAGATATCTTCGAAAAATCATTAACGAACTTCCGATAATAACTAGCCAATCCAAGAAAACTTTGGACTTCCGTGGGAGTACTAGGCTGCTTCCAATTTTGAATAGCGGTGATTTTACCGGGATCCACAGAAATTCCCTCTTTTGATACAACGTGGCCAAGAAACTTGACTTCTTCTTCCCAGAATATGCATTTGGAAAGTTTGGCCTTTAAAACATTCCTTCGTAGAATTTCTAACACTTGTTCCAAATGTTTCGCGTGCTCGCTCTCTGACTTAGAGAAGATCAATATATCATCAATGAAAACCAGAACAAATTTATTCAAGACTTCTCTGAATACCCTCTTCATCAGATCGACAAAATACGCTGGAGCGTTACATAAGCCGAATGGCATTACTAACCATTCGTAGAATAAATCGGGACCTCTGAATGCTGTAATAGGAATGCACTCTTCGGCAATACGAAGCTAATGGAAGCCTGTAGCTAGGTCCATCCTTGAAAATACTTGTGCGCCATTCAATCGATCTAACAAATCATCAATCCGCGGCAATGGGTATTTATTCTTTAATGTCTGGTTGTTCAAGTCACGATAATCCACACATAGTCGAAGATTACCTTTTGACTTTGGGACAAACACCACTGCTGCTCCCCAATCAGAGAAACTAGGCCTGATCAGACCCTTCCATACAAGCTGTCGAGTTTGATTGTCTAATTCTTCCTTCTCCTTTAGATTCATTCTCCGAATAGCGTGCACTATTGGCCTTGCATTCGGAATTAAAGCAATTTTGAAATCAATTTCTCTTTATGGAGGTAAGCTAACAACTTCTTCGAACACATCCGCATAATTCTTGACAACAGGAATATTTTCTATGACGGTCTGAATATTTTCTGTGACTATAGGGATATTCTCTATTTGAGCAGGAGAAACATCTAGAGCTGACCAAAAGTCTTTTCTATCCGAATTCGGACCTTCGCATGGTATGGTTATATAATTCCCTGATTTAATCTTTGCCCTAACAACTCTCTCGACGCATTTAGCCTCTGCTTCATATTTGGTTAACCAATACAATCCCTAAATAAGATCGAATTCAGTAAAATTCATGACGATAGAGATGGTACGGAACTTATAACAGGAAAAGAGACAGGCACCCCACAAACCCAACTAAGATCGAGGGAACCCCCAATCGGTTTATGGACAGTCATGGGTGCTTTGAGCTTTCTCAAATTCAAATCCAGTTTCTTAACCGCATTCTTTGCAATAAAGCTTCGGGACGCGCCTGTATCAAATAGTACTTTAACTGGAATATCCTTGATAGTAAGCGTGCTTTCCAAAACATCTGGCCTTCCCTGACTAGCTGGGGGTGTTGCAACATCTTTCGTTTTATTGACCTGAGCCACCTTGGCCGCTTTCAACAGCCAGTAGCCTGATGACAAGGATTGCACTCTCGGGTCACTTGAAACTTTTTCTTGGATTTAAATTCATTCTTCTTATGTTTCTTCAAAGATCTGCAATTTCCTTACAAATGCCCTTGCTTATGGCAGTTATTGCATATGGCAGTCGTTACTAGTTCTTTCTCAGATTTAACCCTTTTCCTCTTGGCTTTGGGCTTCTTACTGACCTCAGGCATCGTACTGGCCTCAGGACTATCAGTCTCAAACTCCCCTTTGTTACTAGAACTGACTTCCTCTTCGTCGTTCAAAAGACCTTTCTTATGGAAATCTTCATACTGGTAAGCCATGTATATCATTTCAGAAAAAGGAAGCTTCACATGCCCCATTACACTACTTTGGTACTTTCTTTGGAGCCCGTTGATAAACCTCAGATTCTTCCTCTTCAGATTTTGAATTAGATGCGGGGCAAAATGAGAAAGTTCATTGAATTTCTTATGATATTCTGGAATGGTCATATATCCTTGTATCTGATAATAGAATTCGTCACATAACCACTCAATTGCCTCTGGAGGAATAAATCTTTCACTGAAAATCTCTTTAAATCTATCCCAGGTAATATTACCTTCTGGATTATCCTTAATAACCGTTTCCCACCAGATTAGAGCTTCATCTTTGAGTGCCCAAGATGCCACTAATCTTTTCTGATCATCTCTCATCTGGAAACGTTCAAAAATTCTTTCAGTAGAACTCATCCAAGCTTGAGTGTGAATAATGGATTCATTGCCCAAGAATTGTACTCCACCCAGATTCGATACCTCTTTAATAGAGCTTCTATACCTGATCCTGGCTATGGGAGCACGATTGGCTCACTAGATTGTTGAACCATATAATTTCTTCTTCTGTTTCTACCACTCATTTTTCTATGTCTGCAAATGGCAGACAAAGTGTCAGGTCAACAGAAAAGATAGTATAAAACATAGAGACATATACTTAAATGTAAATGTGTCAATTGGGGTGTATTTCATTCTGCTATACTCATACTAGGATATTACTCGTCCTATCTGTAATGAGTTATTCGTCCTAGAACACTACTGGTTCTATTTCTGACGAGTTCGTTAATATGTTATATTCCTGAGCTAAGATTAACCAAAACTCTGATACCACGTTGTGACGACCCCAAACCCCGTTCCACGATGGCAGGGGTAATCTTTGGAATATAACACATAAACAGATAACAGCAGAACAGAAATAAACAAATACACCGGATAATGTACAATAGAATACACTGGATAAATATAAACATCAGAGTTACACAGTATACAGGATCATACCTAGTACAAAATACAGTTCAGCTTTACATAAATGTCTGCAGCGAAATCAAAACATAATATGTACAACAGGAGCTAAACAACATAAAAAGAAAGAAATGACAGAATCCATCTTCAGCTCCAGCAATCCAGGAAGAGCCTGCTAAAACCTGAATACAAGGCTGCTCGTGTAGAAAAAGGGGCACCCGAGTTTGCAAGTGAAACAAACTACGAGTCAGTCATGGGACTGGCATGAGAAATCTACTTTAACTTATTTTATAATATGGCCAATCACAGGACCACGCCGCTAACGCGGAACGGGTTTACTCCATTGGATTGCCAGTGCTTTAAAACAAGTAAATCTTTTAAACAGCGCAATGCTTTTCATAAAAATAAAGCCAATATAAGACTCAATTCCCATCACACAATGCAACACAAACCGTAGGATAGAGTTTTACCTTATAATGGCCAAAATATGCTTGATACGAGCAAAACAAATCATTTGATATTATTGCTAGTGTATATATGTTTCGAAAACAATTTCAATCATAAATATCAATCATAGACGGCATGGGTACCATAAATCATGTCGCCATATATAGGTATACAATCAAAACCGCACGGTGTCGTATTTGGAAATTGGATTTCCGTCATGAACCAAGGCAAGGGATCGTCCTTACCGAATTCGAGACAATCTAACCCATGTCTCATGCAAGCGCGCAAGCAAGCCTTGGATCGTCAGGGCCGGTCCACTCGATGTGCATTATTATGCCTGAACACTACGTTTCCCCGCCCTTTGGGGTGTAAATGAGTGCTATGACTCCATCGGCTCCATATAGTCACCGATATATCCGAGGCGCCTCGCAATCCAACAACCACACAGGTGAAAGTAATATAAATGTCAGGGCTGGTAGGTCACAGACACCACCCTAGCTAGAAGGAAACACATGTCCTCCCTGACGTCCTCTCCCGTTTCTGGTTCATACCGGGGTGTGAGGCTCGCGAATTAACGTTATACACAAAGCTATGCCACACAGGCCATGCTTTGATTATCAACCACAAGACTTTGCTTTTCAACAGAAGCCTTGATCATCTGCCACTTAGGCATGACACACAGGCAATTCACTCCATGTGACTGATTTCTATCGATATATAACCTCTGAGCTCGTACATCTCAGAGAAGGGCGTTAAGCAAGAGAATAAATTCTCCGCTGCCAAACAGATATATATTTAATAGAGATCAATCAGCACAGAACAAAATCCAATGTCAGACATACAGTCCATTTACAAGTTCGTTCTGGGTCTGAACGAAACCGGAGGCACCTTATACCTCGCACATCCGTACAATCGACAAGTACGTCCGGACGGCTTCCACTTCAGCCCCTTCAAGGTAGCTACTCCTATCATGAGCATCAGTAGCATCCCTTCATTCGACGTGTAGATCATCGGTCTTGCACCGTCTTCATATCTTCGACATTTAATCGTCGATCAATTATTTGAAATGAGAATCAACTCGGCCTTTTCAAATAATTCACGTAAATTTATAATTTCAAATCAATTCATTTCAATGGTTAAGTTATTCGACATCAATAATTATGTTCTTTAATGTAATTTTCACGCCAAACACATTCAACCATCGAATATCCAATAAACCGGGTAAATTCGGTTTATTTCCATTCCATATCGTTTATAATATTTTATCATGAATTATCGCTATTTTTATTCATTTAAAAATAGCCAATTCATTCAAACGACGCTTGAGGCCATAACGCGGCCATGGCGCTGTTTTTCTTCAGATTTGATTTACACATATATGAAAATCCAACCGTTGGATCTTTACAAATTTTATATCATTAGAAAGATCTTTTCAAAACGAATCCAACGGTTCCAGTTTTGGGAAAATCCGATGGTCGGATCTCCCGGTACAATCGTTTGAAGTTACGATTTCAAAATACGAATTGCAGCGTCGTTATTCGATTTATTTTAATTTTATATATATATAATCGATTCTGGCGCTGTTTTTCTTCAGATTTGAATTAAACATTCCAGACAATCCAACCGTTGGATCTTTACAAAGTTGGTGTCGTTGGAAAGATATTTCCAAAGCGAACCCAACGGTTTTAGTTTCGGGAAAATCCGATGGTCGGATCTCCCGCAATAATCGTTTGAAATCACGGTTTCAAAATACGAACTGCTGCTTCGTTATTTGATTTATTTTAATTATATATATATATATATATAATTCCTTCTTCGATTTCAAACCATATTCATTTCATTTATTTGATAAAAACGTTTTTTTTTATCCAACAGATATTTATTTCAACACATCACTATTTTTAACAATTCATATATATAATAAAAATGTGATTTTTATTGTAAAACAATTTATTTCAAAACACGATTATTTTATATAGTTCATACATAAGGTAAAAATGTTGTCTTTGGTGTTAAAACAATTTATTTAAAATACTAATATTTTATATAGTCTATATATATGATAAAAACGATATTTTTATCTTTCAAAGAATTTATTCAATACATGAATGTCATTCAACACATGAATTTTATTCAACACATGAATTTCTATTCAACACATGAATATAGTTTCAACACATGAATATGGTTTCAACACATGAAAATAGTTTCAACACATGAATATGGTTTCAACACACACTACAACAAATTGACCCTATTACAACGGTGGAAAAACGTTGTAATATACATTTTACAACGGTGGGCTAACCGTCGTCTATTAAGAAGCTGTAATAGACTAAAATCTTTTACAACTTTTTTGCACCGTTGCAACACCGTTGTAATATGTATATTTTACATCTTTTTTCCACCAATGTAATAAACTTTATTACAACAGTTATGCACCGTTGTAATAATATCTACTACAACTGTTATGCACCGTTGTGATTGACAGTTGCGTTTTTAAAAAAATAAGCATGTTTTGCAGCTGAAATGAACAATACACTAAATATAGTGATACTCCATAAGCAAAACAAATATTACAGTTATTTGCAAACTAATTTAAATACTCAAATTTTCAATATTACAAACAATAATTTTTAGAAAATATTTTGCGTATTATTACATGATCATACACCAACTTGCGTGCTTGACATCAAACAACAATGACATAGAAAAAACACTTCCGAACAAACAGGCATGGAATCTTGACATGAGAGACTCACTTGCAACACCATTGAGTTGAGTTCCTTGACTTGCAACTAAGAGGAGGCAAGCCGCCAATCGAAGCTGATGCATCAAGAAATCCAAAAGATAATTACTTCATCTCAAGTCATCCCAATAGCATAAGAACCACAGCTTCAACATAGCAACACTACAGACCAATACACATCAACCAGAGAAACACCTGTCCTTAAACAAACCGACACACCAAGCATAGGAGATAACGCAGCAACACTACAAAGTTACAAACAGTGTAATAAGCTCATGTGCCATAATTGAAAATTTCATTAAAAGAAGAAACAAGAACTGTTATCTTAACCTTTGGGGTAGAAATCCGTCAAAAGAGATTCCTCGCTTGTCATCAAGTTCACATATGCTTTGAGTAGTGCGTTTGAGCTATAAATAAAAAACAAATAATTAGTACATTGTTTTTTGTTAAATTATTGATAACTAGTAGAAGAAAATTAAATTTTAAAAGTAAATTTTTTATTTATACATTGTCTTTTTTTCACAGCAAAATACTTAAATTTGTTTAACTTCAGGGATTTTTATTGGTGTTTAATTTCGGATTTCATTTTTATATTTAAATTTGTCTTCTATGTGACCCTGATTTAACAAAAACAAACTAAAATATGGATCCAAGAAACTCCTAGAGTGTTACAATGAAATCGAATGTGACATTTTGAGCAGCAAAACAAAATTTAATTTAAAGCTTAATGTAGCAATTAACAAATACACAATAAAGCAGGTAAAATGTTATGCCTGAAATAGTTATTTCAAATGAAAGATGAATACTGATTTGCAAGATGCACATAATGTTTGATAAATGTGACTCATAAAATAGTTGACTTATTATACTACGAGCAGAAAAAATTAAATATTTATTAATTACTTGAATTGAAAAACTGCTGGTATTCCACCATAATAATAAACACAAATCATAAATCAAGAAAAACTGTAAATATCAGCGAAGAAGCTAGTATACCATTCGATAGACATATTATAGAAACATTAATAATTAATCGCATAAGATCAATCGCTAGAACTTCTCATTTTTATCATTTTAAGTGCACCATTGTATGATCATTCCAGTTTAGGTCATGTGTCAGCTAATCTTGTAAACTAACCAAATTTAATGAAGAGTTGATCAAACTGGAAATTGCAAGATAAGTGATACCTTTTCAGCAGGAAAAGTTTCACAGTTTTAGTAGCTACTACAGAATTCTACTCAATTAGAATAGACGTTATGTAGGGATAATAGATATTAATGGTGTCTATTCATATTGCATTATACTATATTTACTAAATGTAGCTCATTGAACTGGTCTCATCTTTGTTAGTCATTTCAATTGTTATCTGCGAGCAAAAATAAAATTGTATAATGAAATGGCTAGGTCTTATGGAAATCATAAACTAATACTTATTGTTGACCTTTGTGAAAGTTTTCCAAATCCTTGTACTTTGAGAGTAAAGTATCTTATAATAGTAGCTTCTAGTAAATACTATTGTATGAGAAAGGATGTTCTATGGGAGAAAAAGGGCAAGCTGGACAAAATATATAGTATCTTCATTCATTTAGACATCTTAATTTAAGAGATAAAATATGACACATGACATCAATTTTAGCCGTAGGAGGAGCATGCTACCTAATTTTATCATCATTTCAGTTAATCACATTAAGAATTATACAATTAACAATGGTTATAACAGACATGATGATTTTTAAACATATCTTAGTCATAATATTGTAATCTACCATCAACATAGAAATTGGAAGTGACAATATATAGTAAATGAGAACTGAAACTCTTATCTTTCATAATGTGCAACATGCTTCTTATTTGGAAATACAATAAGGGAAATAATAATAGGTTTAAGATTCCTATTTGACCTTGTTTGAGAGTACGTTACGAAGAAGCATCATAATCGACTTACTTCCAACAACATTAGAAATGTTTTGTATGTGGAAATGTTGTTGTGATTGTTCATTTATTTATTTCAAATCTGTAATCCACCACAATAAAGAAATTCAGTAATTAAGATTGCAGTTCTAAAAATGTAAAGTCCATTAGCTAGTACAGATGCTAAGGACGTAATCACGGATAATTTCTTTATTTCTAAAAATGTACAAAATAAATTTCAAAATGTACCTCAGTTTTTCTAATCTTCATTGTAACATCATTTTGCAATCAAACTTTTTTCCGACTACTTCATAGAAAATGTATGCTCCATCCCTGCTAGACATATGTAAAAGTATGAAGATGGTCACTTGTAAGAAAACGCATAAATATTATGATTTTGGACTCAGTTACCACATGAAAGGCTTGAAAGTCAATGTCAGAAGGTTGTAGGTTGGTGAATTTATTCATTGCAGTTAACAAATTTTTCATTTTTTTCATTACAGTAGGCTTGTAGTAAACAATTTATCCATTGAGCCTTGTCTATGAAAATCAGTTCTTGTCTTGTGTAAAAAAAAAAATTATATTCAATTGTGAAATTGTGTGATCCACTTGTGAAACGCTAATTGTTTTAAAATTCAGGTAAGGTAATTTCATCTAAGCGTGACTATATAGGTTTAGTCGCAAATCAACTAACGAGCACAAAGTAAATAACAGCCAACGAATGAAATGACGAGGGGTTCAAGGCATTACTGATAGTCTGATATCAAATAGGGCAGTTCTATTGACCGACTTTAAATAGTTGTCATAGTAACTTAATGCACATATGTATTGAATGCTCTGATCAACAGTGCAAAAGAACCATTAATTGTTTTGGTCCGATGTGCATCACACAGACATTAAAGTTTGTTTTAATGTTTACCAAACAATACATTCTGTATTATTATGTTAAATCTTGGTGTTAATTCAGTATTGCGACTTGTAGTTGTTCTTATGATATTGGAAATTTAATTAACAATAAAGTATCCAAACATACTATGTCAGCTCAAATATCATTGTTTGTTACTAACAGCAAAAGTAGACCATGTAGCAAGTGTGCAAATGACAGTGTGTACTTCATATTATCCACCTACAAGGAGCTGTAGACCCCAATTTTCGATTGAAACAATATTTGAAACCAGCATCAAGAATTTACATGTGCAAATATATCTAAAATCTGAAGTCTAAATATAATTTTGCTGTTTTTAAAAAAAATAGTTAAGTTAAAAAGTGTTAAAAAAATAATACACCACGACACCAATAATCGATTGAACGTTAATGCTAAAATTTCCGTAAAATCAGCAAAAGCTTATGTAGAGTGCACTTTATAAAGATCAAAGTGACGATAATAGTAGTGCCATTATCCACAAAAATTCTGATTTTTGTTTGATGATACATAGGGTCTGGTTCGTTTAAAAGATGAGGATTGTTGTAGGAGAAAAATGGTTTGGTAGCCTATATGAAAAACAGGCATGCAAGGTTTGTGGCCAAATATATATATATATATATATATATATACATACATACATATACATATACATATATATATATAAGTGTATACTTTACACATCTAAGTTTGGATACATAATTAAACATATCTTGTAGTAGACCATGGAACCCATACATGTTAACATACACGGTTTAGTTGGCTACTATGGATATTCGTTCTAATTATAATTTACAAAGGTCTCAAATCCCAATAGTTAACATTTGCTACCTAGTTCATTATAATTATCCAAGCCAAAATATAACAAACAACCATCCCATATCATACTAATCCTGTCAGCAAAGACAAAAGCACACAGATTTGGTCTCAGGGTAATTAAAGTAACCCATGCGTGAAAAATGACATACTCCAAAACAAGAGTGTGAGTCAAAATACGCAGCAAATACATGGGTAGCAGTTACCACATTAATACCCAACTAACTGGAAATTCTAGCTAGCAATGACCGAACTAAAATCATGACGATGAACGAAGGTAAACAACATGTAGTAGTGAACGGTTTACAACCATTATACTTAGTGAGTACAAAGTCGCGACTTGAATAAATATAATCTAAGTTAAACTTACAATTGGTCACGACAGCGGGATTGGGCTGAAGCGCGAACGGAGATGGACAGAACACTGGCTCGGAGAGGCTGGAATGGGTTTCAAAAGGACGGAGATGGTGATTCATGGTTGGAGCAGCGGTAGGCCCACCAGAGGGCGTGGTTCACAGCAGGGAGCTTCAGATCAGGTACGGCATGCGGAGGAGGCGACTAGCAAGCGAAGGCGGCTCCAGGTGTTGAAGGCGGACGGCGGACTGTGATTGGGTGAAACGATTCAATTGAAGGCGGTTTGCTTCACGCCAATCGAGACGACGAGGAGCGGCAGATTTCAGGAGGAGCTTCGGCACGAGGTTCGACGAACATTGGTGGGGTAACGGACTGAGGATGAAGAGGAGCGGAGGTCGATTGATTCGGTGGCCATTACGTGATTTGGGAAAGGAAAAGAATTTTTTGAAGAGAAGTAGCTGCGAACGGTAAGGGTAGGGAAAGTTGCTACTAATGGTGTGGGAATAAAAGGGATGGAAGGGCATGGGCGTAGGCGGAAGGCGGAAAGGGAAATAGAAGGCGAAGGGCGCAAGATTATTTGAGGAAGGAGGAATTAGGGATTTTGATTTTGACATATAAACGAAACCGGAGAGGACAGCCGATAGAAGGTACTAGAAATACAAGACGCGAATCACGTAAGAGCCAAATTTTCAGTTTTACCGCCCTTAAGTTTCATTGTTTTGCATTTAACATGACTGTCAGTTTTCCGTCGATTACAATTAAAATTTCACCAAAACTTAAAGAATTAAAAATTATAATTTAGAATTAATAAGTAAAATTTTATGTTAAATATAAATATAATATGAATTTCTTGAGAATTGATTTTTACTAAAATATTAAATATTACTGATTAATAATAGTTAATATTAATTATTACCAATTTCTTCAAAGTTATAATTGAATTCCAACTACTAAAAGTTAATTATTATGTAAATGTTATTGATTATGTACTATTAAATATTTAATAGTAATTCTTAAAAAGTAACTATTATTTACTAATCATCAATTAAGCGGTTTTTATCTAATCTAATAGTAATTAATAGTAATTGGTATTAATTTGTAAATTTATTATTGAATATGAATTATTCTTAGATGTTAATATTACTGATTATTAAATATAAGTTGTTATCAATATTTAATAGGTCTCTAATACAAGAAATAGAAAAAAGAGTTTCTAAAAATAAGTTTAAACAACTTTCTAATTTAACTATTAATTATCAGAAATTAATTAGTATATATAGCTATTACAACAGACAAAAAAGAAAAGTTGTGATATGTACGTTTATTACAACAGTGATTTTTACACAGTTGTAAAAAACATTTATTACAATAGCGCGTTTTGCACAGTTGTAAAAAAGCATTTATTACAACTGTGTTTTTCGCACAGTTATAAAATTAAAGTTGTAATATGGTGTTTTTGTTGTAGTGACATGAATATAGTTTCAACACATGAATACGATTTCAACACATGAAAATAGTTTCAATACATGAATATGGTGTCAACACATGAAAATAATTCTAACACGTGAATATAATTGAAACTTTCGGCAACATAACGGCAGGGTAATTAAAACCGGCACTGTCCCTAGTACGGCTCCTCGCTCTACCTTAAAACCTCGTAGCTTTTGACAATGGGGATTTCAATATCTAGTTCGTACGCAGACGAATTTCACCATATACTAATCCTATTGGGATTTCAACCACAAACAATCATTTACAATCAACCATTCATGATATTCACCAAATTTCACATCAACCAAATCCAAACAATATCACAACCAATATATATCGTCCATGGTCTGTGGACGAGGGGAGTGTGTGTATATATATATATATATATATATATATATAGGTACACGTACACAAATATATTTCGATTTCATTTCAATTCATTTCAACGCATATATAATTTTTACAACACATATATAACTTATACATCGAACATACAACGCTTATACATGAGGTGTACAACGCTTATATAACTCATACATCGACTATATAATTTATACATCGTTATTTCCATATCGTTTATAATTCAGAATTCTCACATTGGGTTCCACTCCTCCAAAAATTGCAGAAGGCTCAGCAAAATATTTGGCCTCTTCTACAATGTAGAGAGCGTCCACACGGTCCCGGTATCTCTTGTTTCACTGGATTTTGACCACATATCAAAAAGATATGATTTTTGTAATTTAATCATATTTTGCAACACTTTAAAGTGTTAAAACAGTTCAAGATAAATAAAGTCGTATACTTTTCAAACCTGTTCAAAACTAGGTTTCAATTTTCAGCTCCAATCGAAGCACGAGGTCGGAATCAGGTTATACTGCGTCGAAGAGGGAAGTGAGGGCTTCCCGGCGCCAGGGGTTGCGTCGAGATCGACATCAGCCTAGAGGTCCGGCGGCGGTTGAAAGTCTTCGACTTTGGAGGCTCGGATCTCTTAATTTATGCGATGATAAGTGGTGAATCCTATACGGATTTGAAGCTATGGAGGAGATCTACAAAAACCATAACTGGGGCTCTTGTTTTTATTGAGTGTGGAAGGAGAAATCAGAGGGGGAAGCCATCGAGCGGTTTCCGTCATCGCCTGGAAGCATTTACGGGGAGAGAGAAAATGGGTCTTGAACGATGATTGGCCCATATTTTATTTTTAATTTCTTTAAATCCGAAAATACCCCTTACCACATACCAACACCAATTCGAACCCAACGACTGTCGCCCTTAGCTAAATACCCCCATTACGAACACAATGAGATATGTTTCGTAGGCCGATTCGACCGTTTCAGTCAGTTTCTCTTCAAATTAAAATATAAAACATTCAATATTTGATTTGAACGTACATTTTAATTTGTCTGGGCCACATACCGATTCTAAAAATTCCCGAAAAATAATTCTAGCTATGTTTTGATGATATGGTCCCAACAAAACTAGTTTCGTCGAATTCTGAGACCGTTTGAAAAATGGCCATTTTCTGGTCGATCCAATTTAACTAAAATCAACCAAACACATTTTCCTTTGCCACGCTCCCATATTAACTTCAAAAATTATGGAATTTGAAACCTATCAACAATTTGACATCCCGGATCCAACAAAATTGGTTTCGTCGAATTCTGAGGTCGTTTGCAAAATGTCTATTTTCAAGGGCTATATATATTCTATAACGACCTTTCTGAAAATTCATTTGGCCATAACTTTTGATTCCCGCTATGAAATTTTGATTTTTCAGATTCGTTAGAAAGATATTCATAAACAGATTTAAATATTTTTTGTTTCACTAAAATCCGTTTTATTTTGCACCCGGTACAGTCAGTCAAATTTTGAATTCCAATTTTGAAACTACCGCGCTATTTCAGGCCTTGTTTATAATTAAAAATAATTATATTTATTTTCAAACATCGATTCAAACATATTTTTCGTCGTTATTATTTAAAATAATTTATTTAAAATATTTAAAATCTACTAAAATAGCCAAATTAAAATTTTTAAATTGGTTCTGATTTTCCGGGTTGTTACATGCTCCTTGAGTGAATGTGTCGAACTAGACCGATTCTCAGTGCTGGTTTAACTAACTATGATTTTGAATTTCTTCTGGTTGTCTTGGATCTAGAATGACAGATTTTTCGTTGCCATTAGATTTGGTTGGGTGTAGTAGTTGAAATTTTGTACTGTTGATTTGGAGTTCGGCTTCCTATTACATGAACACGATCTGAGTACCAAATACCCCCAATTTCTTCGCCTTATTTCTACATCACTTTGATTCCTGAAATCGCTACTGTAAGTATTTCAGTCTTGTTTTTGTGGATCTTGCTTGTTATGTAAAGGTGTTTGGTTTATTTCTTTTGGTGTTTCGGTCTCGGATCAGAAACATGGGATTCTTCACTTAGTCCTGCTATGTCATTTTGCCCATGTCCCTAGTTTCTACGGTTATGCTTTTGGACATCGCACGTATTTTGTTATGCAATCTGCCACCTTCATGCTTGTTGTTTCTCGGGTTCTCCTAAGTTAGATTTTTTTGGTGGTGGAGTTGTCATGTCACATGTCATTTCACTAGCCAGGCTAGTTTGAATGTGGAGCTTCTGCAGCTTGTGGCTCAAGATTGGTCACTGTTGCTACAGAGCCTCACATGGAATTTGCAGTGTCCTTTGGATGTTGTAAATCTTATATGTTATCTTTTTTCCTGTATTTTTATAAGATATGTAATTTACTCCTTGCGTGGAGTATGAAAATTGTAGTCTAGTAATTTAGCTAGCTCCAGTGTTGTAAGTCTGATGGGTAGAGTGGATGGAACACTATAAACTTTGTAGGCGGTGGACGGTCCACCTTAAAAATCGAATTAGTTGATTGTAATTGCAATCACTTGTACTATACTGTATTTTAATTATTGGTTGTAATAAAAAAGTGTTACGGAACACTATAAAAACCAGTCGACTATGCCAAAAAAAAAAGAGCAAACAATTGTAATTCTAGAAGAAGGATTCTTTAAAAAAAAGTAATTCATATACTGTCTGAATTTGATGTGCTATCAAGATTCCCTAAACTCAATAGCACCCTTAAAATAGAACCCTGTAAAATCAGAAATGGAAAGAGTAGATCCTCTCTTCATTATGTCTTTTAAGTAATTTTTTCCATGTTCAATAATACTAGAACACAAAGTTATAGTTGATGAAACATTGAATGCAGTTGAAAGAGAATAATCATCAATATTTTTGCAGTTGACAATCCTTCCGCTTAATAGTGACAAAAAAGAAAGCATTTTTTTATGTTGTTGAAAGCAGACTATACTTTGAATATTGGAATCAGTACCAACATTTTTTTTTTCTCAAACAAATAACTAATATCAATTGAAAGAGGAGTTAATTGGGACCAATGATCGTATAATTCATTCTTCAAATCGTACAATGAACAATCTACGACCAATCGAGTACTGAAGGTTGTATTGTTGAATACAAACAAAACCAAAAGACTATTATCACCAGTGCAAAAGAGATTATATAAATAAAATGAAACCAGCAAATGATTACTTTTAAAAAATATACCTACAATACATAACTCATACACGCAGATATAGTTCTGAAATTTTAGAAAATACAAAACAAATACCAGAAAAAGGTACTATAGTAATCCATTAAAATAGATACCTTAAAACATATAAAACTGATACCATATTTGTTCCTAATTTTTCTAACATAATACCGATACTAGAAAATCTATCAAGTTGATACTACATTCTTGAAGGGAATAAAATGTAGTATTACTCCAGTAAAACAAATACTACGATACAATAAAAAAATGATATCAGATACAAAAGCATATTTCACTGCTAAACTGGATTGTTAAAACTAGTAGCATAATAATAAAAAAGCTGATATCATATAGAACACATTACAATGTTTCAATATACAAGATCGGACAATATGAATTACATACGCAAAAATGAATCAAAAAACTGAAACCTATAAACCAAAACAAAGTGAATAACATATAAAATCTGAAAAAACTCCAACAATAGTCAGAAAAATAAAAAAGTAAGATAACAATTACTCAGAAAAAGAATAAAACGTATAACTTACTGCTAATGTTCAATGAATCCATTAAACATCCAGTGTGAATCAAAAGGAAAAAAAACATGATCGTAGCTAAGCACATAAATTTAAAATGATTTTCACAACAAAGCAAAAAAAATATAAAATAAATAAATAAATAAATAAATAAATAAAATCGAACATGAGAATATTTAGATCAGACAATGAACACAGGATTTCATGCATTATGAAGATCAAACTGAAGAAAATGAAGACCGAACGAAAAAGGAGCACTACAAGTAAATAGGTTGTTTGCGACGGCTGATTTGCGACGGCTTCAGACGGGCCGTCGGCGGCCGTCGGAAGCCGTCGGAAATTATCGTGATAAACAGCCACCCGAACTCTTTCTTCCCCATTTCTTTTGCTCCTCTTATTTTTCCAGCATACGAGTTTTAAACCCTATTACCCCCAAATTCGATTTTTTTGCCTCCAAACACTGATTTCTTCGTGTAAGAACCTCCCCGGCTTCAATTCAGACCTCTAGAGCAAGTAATTTGAGGTATAATCTCTTTTTTTCATAAAAATTAAGTTTTTACCTAAACCTATACTTGCCTAAATTAGAAAATTAGGGTTATCTATTGTAACACCCCGAGAATTCTATAACTGTGAAATTAACAAATTAAAGTATAATTAATCTGAAATCAAAGAACTAAGGGAAACGGGGTACGCCATTGCGTTCGTCTCGGAAAAATACGCGAAATAGAGTCCGAGTTTTCGAAAAACGGAGTCCGTATGAAGGAGATATGGCCTTCGGAAGTTTTGAATTAAATTTAAAATTCAAACAGAATAAAATAATAAAAAAAATCGGGCCCAATGGGCCAGGGCGGATAAACACCCGCCTAGGCCACCCAGGTCGACTGGGCTGTCGACCTGGGCTACCCATGTCGACAGGGCTGTCGACAGCCCTGTCGACAGGGGTGTCGACCTGGTCGAGCCCAGTCAACCTGGCTGGCCAGGTCTGTGTTTGGTCGATTCTCTGTGGTCTGCTTTGTCATTAGGGCTAGGTGGCGGGTTCTAATTGGTCTCTCTTCCTAATGAATGGCTATGATCAATCCAAGCAACATCAAGGGTCCTAATCAGTTCCTAACCTCTATATAAACAACCCTAGACTAAACCCTAATCTATTCATTCAAAATTAAGAACATAGCCGCCATGTTGCTGAGGAACGACTAAGAGTAGCCGCCAACTAGAGAGAGGATTAGGGAGAAAGTTCTAAAGCCTAAAGCAATTCAAGCAACCTAAGCCAATCAATTCAACAAAGGAATCATATCTCTTAATTAGAGAATTCGCCGCAACCATTGTAAGTAGAGTATTACTTTGGTATGAATAAACAATTGTGTTGATTTGTATGCTTGAATTGGGATAATAAATTCATGTTTGTGCAAAATTATGTTATTCATTATAAAGAACTACATGCGGTAGTTCTATGCAAGTATGCGTTTGGAATATTTCGCAAATTATGTAATCTATGTTGAAGCTACATGTATGTAGTTGATTGAAATTCATGCAAGTTTGGGGCTTTGTTATTATGCCATCATGATGTATATTTTTGTGCATAAATTATTTTGCAAGTAATTGAAACAAGTTTGGTTGTTATAGTTCATATGAAACTATGTTGGAATTTTGACACCATAATCCATGTATTAAGTCATGCTTTTGCAAACTTATGAATATGGCTAGGCTATGAATGATATTTGGCATAATTGAAATCCATGATTAAGTCTATCTTGTTTACAAGAATTATATGATGACATATGTGAGACATGGCTAGGTTAGACTCAAAAATCCCTTTTTGCAAGTTTAAAGCAAACACCATGATTAGGAATATTTATGCATAAGTATGTTTATACCATCGTTATGTGATTAGACTTAAATCATGATTAAGTTGAACTATGCTTTTGTGTTAGTAACAAAGTATCCCCTTTGTAAACATGTAGAAACCTTATGAACATGACTTGTTTATGTTTATGCCTAAATGAGAACATAGGTCTATGTTGTAGTTAAGACTATGTGACACCTAATTTAGATTCTTATCTTAAGTTTACATGGTTTGGTTCATGTCACCTATGCTTTATGACCAAAGTATATATATGCAAGTACACCAATTTCTATTATGTATTTCCAACGTTATATGCAAGTTCATGCGCTCACCTTCCCCTCTTTGTGTATGAAATCACGCTTTAAGCCTCCCCTTTTCGCATGGCCAATTTGGGCTTTAAAAGGCTAAGCCCAAAATATATAAACGGACGTGTTAAACGGGGGAAAATAACGTTGGGTTAAAATTAATTAATGAACGAAAATATAAAATAGAAGGGCCCAAATTCAAGTATGGGTTGGGCCCATGATTGGTGTAACCTTTACACCATTAACTTAATAATGGGCCGCAAATATTTACATATAAGAAATAAAGAAGAATGACAAGATATGTAAATGTAGAAAATATGATGTGTTTAACCCGAGGTTGGATTGAGTTGTGATGTAAACCTGCCCGGAACCGCCCGGCTGTCCAGTAGTCACAACAATACCTATCCAATGTGGGAGGTTAAACATGGAGCCCAATAAGGACCCGAGGTTAGACTGAGTTGTGGCGTAAGACTGCCCGGAACCAACCGGCAACAGGCAGCCACAACAATACCTGTCTAATGTGAGAGGTCAGGGCCTTAATAAGACAATTAAGGCTGAGTCAGGATTGTTAGGATTAAATGAACTAAAGACTTAATCAAAATGGAACATGCTAAACTAAACGGACTGGTGGGGTTAGGTTAGGAAACACTTAACCAACTTAGCATGTTGGCTAGAGATAGAAAACCTAGTAACGGGGGACCCTTTTCAGCAGTAACCCTAAAAGGTGTATCAGGATACCCTGAAACTAGGCAGGGTGGGGCACGATTACTGGGCTGATTGTAAGAGGTCAAATCGACGGCGGTGGTGTAGCAGTGTAGGTTCTAACGGAGTGCGGGCGTGCACACACTCCGGTGCAGAAAAATAAGGCACTGGACACCAGTAGCATACCTGTGCACTCTAAGGTTGTGTCGGGTTGCCACTATGGGACTTGATACACCCCATGGTGGGACCAGCATAGGTAACTACAACATCGGGGGCCGTAAGACACATGTAACTATGCGAGTAGGAGCCGATCATCATAGAATGGATCACATCACCCTGATTATGGGGTGCAAATTGGAAACTAGTTTATATGGGTTCAGAGATCAACATGGGGTACGATAGTATATTCGACCCTAGACAACTTAACCAAGTTTATAGTGCATGCCCACTTCTTGTTTATACTTATCATACACAGTTCTTTATTCATAGACAAAATAGTACTAGACTTACTCAGGCTTTATGTCTGACTCTACTTTTCTTTCGTCTTCTTTCTTCCGTTTCCCTCCCCCCCCCCCCCCCCGGTCCTCAGGGAGGGAACACAGCAGCTTGACCAACCTTAGCATCCAGCTCGAAGAAGAGAAATGTATTGCTGGGACTTTCCTGTTTTGAACTATGGCTTTGGACAATCCACAATGGGGCTTTTGCAGTTTATCTATGTTTTATTTATGCTTCTTTAAATAATTTACTCAAGACAGATTATGAAAGTGTTATGTTATGTTTTTGGAAAGGATGTTGTTGTAACACGTATTTGACTTTATGAAATAAAAGTTTGTTGTTCTTCCGCTGTTTACAAATATGTGTTCTTATATCTATCTTGTATATCTGTGACTTGTACTTATAAACCTCCACCAAAATTAGGGCATTCCCTTTGAGAGTGACCCTAACGGAGGTGGGGTGTTTCACTTGGTCTCAGAGCATAGGTTTACCAGATAAGATAAAAAGTTTTGAAAAATTATTTTCAAAAAGGAAATTTAAAGAAGCATTTTTAAAAGAAAAATATTATTTTATTTTAAAAAGGCAAAGTCCACCCCCCAAAGCCATAGGAACTATCTCTTATCCTTCGTTTTGAATCTATCCTTTTTGTTTCAGCATGTCCCAAGAACTTAACTTGCCAGAAGGGGTACCAATACCTGGTTGGTTTAGACGGTTCTTAGAAGCAAGGGCCACTCAGCCAGGTCCTACCATTCCTCCTCCCCCAGCGGAAGGAAATCATCCAGCTGCAGCAGCACCTTTTCCTCCACCTCCTCCTCGGGGAAACACGTTTGCTAAGATATGTAAAGATTTTAAAGCTATGGGAGGAAGGGATTTCCATGGAACTGAGTCCTTCGTGGCAGCTAGAAATTGGCTGAAAGAGACGGAGGACCTATTCATCATCTTTGAGGTAGAGGATAGACAAAAAGTACAGTTGGCAGTATGGCTATTGAAGGGCGAGGCTTCCTACTGGTGGGAAGTCACTAATGCTGAAAGACCAGTGGAGACATGGGAGGATTTTAGGGCAAGGTTTGAGACTAAATTTCTCTCAGATGCGGAAAGAAGTTTGCAGTTGGAAAAATTCTTATTTCTTAAGCAAGGGGACAAGACAGTCAGAGAGTATGTGAATCAGTTCGATGAGCTGGCTAGGTTTGGGCTTGACCTAGTCAACACCCCGCACAAGAAGGCTCTCCGTTTCGTCAAAGGGTTGAATGAGCCATTACACAGTTTGGCCATGACCCACATACCCATGGGAGCCACGTATGAAAGATTGGTGCAAATGGAATTGCTGAATGAAGAGGATAAGGGCAAGAAGGAGGGTTTGCAGCCCAAGAAGACAGACTTTAAGAAGGGCGGGAAAGGCAACAAAGAGAAGAGGAAGTGCAATTTCTGTGGCAAAGTGGGGCACTTAGTAAAGGACTGCCGGAAAATGAAGGCCAAGGAGAATGGTGGGTGCTTTTCTTGCGGTGAGACAGGCCATAGGGCTAAGGACTGCCCAAAGAAACGGGGACAGGGGCAGAGGGCTGGATCCACCCCAGGGGCACAGGTTCATGTGCTAGAAGCGCCACCTCTGCAGCAGCGAGGTATAAATACTTCTGTAGAAAGTGTAGTTTATCTTTATGATCACCCCGTTCGCACTTTATTTGATTCTGGCGCATCACACTCCTTTATCTCGTCTGCTTTAGTAGAATCTCTGCACTTAAAAACTAGTATGGTAGAGGACCCCTTAATTGTTTCAAACCCAATTGGGGGCCCAGCTCATTTGTCTATGATCTGTTTGGAATTGAAAATTTCTATCCTAAGCGTAGAATTTCAATGTAGTGCCTTTGTTTTGGGCTTTTCGGGGTATGGTTTGATTTTGGGTATGGATTGGCTATCCAGTAATGGGGCCATCCTTGATTGTGAGAAAAGGGTTGTTAGGCTCCTAACCCAGCTCGGTAATACTTTGGAAATTTCTTGTAATCCCTCGCATGCGGTTATGCTTAGTTATCTTGAATCGCTAGATGCCTCTGTTGAAAATTTGAAATCAGTTAGAGTGGTCCGGGAATATCCGGATGTCTTCGAAGAGGTGAAGGGCTTGCCTCCGAAGCGGGAAATAGACTTCCGCATATATCTTGTAGATAATGCAAAGCCCGTTGCGTTGCCCGTTAGACATATGGCTCCACGAGAAAGGAGAGAGCTCAGTAAACAGATTAAAGAGCTTCTAGAAAAGGGGTTCATTAGGAGGAGCATTTCAGAATGGGGCGCTCCAGTGGTGTTCGCTACAAAGGTGGATGGTTCACTCCGTCTATGTGTTGACTATAGGGAGCTCAACAAGTTAACGAAAAAGAATAGGCACCCTCTCCCTAGAATTGACGATTTATTTGACCAGCTTGTAGGAGCGTCTGTTTTCTCCCAACTCGATTTAGCAACCGGTTTTCATCAGCTAAGGGTGGCTGAAGATAGCATCGATAAAACGGCGTTCAGAACCCCAGACGGCTTCTTTGAATGGCTTGTCATGCCTTTCGGCTTGACAAATGCACCCGCTTACTTCGTGGATCTGATGAGTAGGGTATTTAGAGACTTCCTCAACAAATTCGTAGTGGTCTTCGTAGATGATATCCTTATCTTCTCAAAGAGTGAAGAGGAACATGCTCAACACTTAAGGGAAATCATGGAAACTTTGCGAGTCCATCAACTAAAAGCCAAATTCTCCAAATGCCACTTTTGGAGAAAAGAGGTGAGGTTCCTTGGGCACATAGTATCCAAACAAGGATTAGCGGTGGACCCCGCTAAGGTAGTGGCGGTACAAGATTGGAAGACACCAAGGAATGCAACTGAGGTCCGAAGCTTTCTAGGACTAGCGGGTTTCTATCGAAAATTTATAAGGGATTTTGCGAAAATCTCAGCTCCGCTCACGCAATTGACTAAGAAGAATCTAGTGTTCAATTGGGACTTGGATTGCGAGTTTGCTTTCCAACGACTGAAAAGGGCTCTTACAACAGCCCCAGTTTTGACGATGCCAGATGGGAGCAAGATGTTCACTGTTTATACGGATGCATGTGGGACAGGGCTAGGCGCCGTCTTAATGCAAGAAGGAAGGGTAGTAGCTTATGGCGGGAGGCAATTGAAGGCGCACGAAAAGAACTACCCAACCCACGATCTTGAGTTAGCCGCCATCGTCTTTGCACTCAAGTCTTGGCGACACTATCTCCTAGGTGAGAAGTTCGAAATTTACACTGACCATAAATCGTTGAAATATCTTTTCTCGCAGAAAGATCTTAACTTGAGGCAACAAAGATGGATGGAGTTTCTTGCCTCGTACGATTTCGAAATCTCCTATACTCCGGGCAAAGGCAACGTAGTGGCAGACGCGTTGAGCCGAAAGAAATTGACCCTAAGCCCGTTGTTTGTTGAAAGACAAAGCCTATAGTTTATAGCCAGCTTCGACTTTAGGCCTTCCTCTGATTTCGTACCGGGCTTGCTAGCATCTCTCGAAGTGCGCCCAACTTTAGTGGATTCAGTAGGGACAGCACAACGCGAAGACCCTCAGCTTGTGGAAACAATTGATAGGCTAATTAGGGGTGAGACTTCAAGTCACCTCAACAGATACTCCATCGACGATAAGGGTTTGCTAAGGCGAGACGGAAGACTATGCGTCCCACAGACAAAAGATTTAGTAAAGAAGGTTCTCGAGGAAGCGCATCATTCCAAGATGACGATACACCCAGGCGGAGATAAAATGTACAAAGACATAAAAAGGACTTTCTTCTGGAACGGCATGAAAAAGGACGTGGCAGAATTCGTTTCTAAGTGTATGGTGTGCCAACAGGTTAAAGCGGAACAGAAAAAGCCTGGCGGACTACTACATCCTCTGGAGGTCCCGCAGTGGAAGTGGGATAGCATCTCAATGGACTTCATCGATGGGCTGCCTAGGTCTAGGAGAGGCAACTCTAGTATTTGGGTAATAGTGGATAGGCTTACTAAAAGCGCCCACTTTTTACCCGTCAAAAGTAAAAGAACTGCCTCATCCCTAGCATCACTGTACCTTAAGGAAATCGTTCGACTCCATGGAATACCATCTAGCATTGTTAGTGACCGAGACCCCATCTTCACCAGCGAGTTTTGGCGGAGTCTGCAAGAAGCAGTAGGAACGCAGTTATGCTTAAGCACAGCCTATCATCCCCAAACCGACGGCCAAACAGAGAGAGTGAACAGAGTTTTGGAAGACCTTTTAAGGCTATGCGTCCTCGACTTCGGAGGGACATGGGAAGACCACCTTCCTTTGGTGGAATTTGCCTACAACAACAGCTATCAAGCAACCATCGGAATGGCGCCCTTCGAAGCTTTATATGGAAGACCGTGCCGATCGCCCACTTGTTGGTGGGAGTCCACGGATAAGCTCATACTTGGACCAGACATGATCCGAGAGACTTCAGAGAAAGTGGACTTAATACGAAGAAGGATGAAGACGGCCCAAGACAGACAAAAGTCCTATGCCGACAAGAGGAGGACCGACCTTGAATTTGAAGTTGGAGACAGAGTTTTTCTCAAGGTATCACCGCTAAGGAACGTTGTTCGTTTTGGAACCACAGGAAAACTAGCACCAAGGTTCGTAGGGCCATTCCCTATTATCGAGAAAATTGGGAAAATGGCCTATAGATTAGAGCTACCCGAGAAGTTGGCTGGAGTTCACAACGTTTTTCACGTTTCACATCTCCGAAAATGTCTACATGAGTCAGCTGAAGTGGTAGAGCCAAATATCCTCGAAGAGGCCGAAGTGGAACGCGAAGCAACCATAAGAAGAGTTCCAACCCGCATCTTAGGAATGGAAGTGAAGAAGCTACGCAACCGCGAAGTCAAGCTCGTCAAAGTTCAGTGGAGCGACGCCGAGGGAGACGCGACTTGGGAAACTGAAGCTAGAATACGTACTGCCTACCCTTTTCTGTTCGAGGGTACATCCTTGATCTTTCTTTTTCCTTAAGTTGCGCTTTTATCTATCTTTTAGGTATATTTCCTCGACCTTATCTTTTAGGTAGAATCTTTTTGGATGGAAACATGTAGTTGAAACATGTTATGTATGATGGTTGCAAATGGTTGCAAGTGATTGCTAGTGGTTGCTCGTGGTTGCATATACACACACAATCTAGGTTTTAGATCGGCTCAGTCACTTCATATTGCATATGCATATATGTTTGCATTCATATATGGTTGAACTTTAATGTGTTGTCATATGGATGTTGCATTTGTATTGAATGATTGTGCACTCATGTAGAATCAAGAATAGGAAAATTTGCATACATAATGGATTCATGGCACTTACATAATTCGCATTAAGGAGGTCAACTGAATCGGTAGACCGCCTGATTTTGCATTAGATAAGTTCATGTACACACACACTTCGCATATGATCATGAAGCATTAGAAAATCTTTTAAGGACAATGGATGCCCGTGTTTGATGGATGAGTAGATGGATGATTGGATGTTAGGATATACATTTTCCTACACTTGAAGATTTCGGGGACGAAATCCTTTTAAGTGGGGGAGAATGTAACACCCCGAGAATTCTATAACTGTGAAATTAACAAATTAAAGTATAATTAATCTGAAATCAAAGAACTAAGGGAAACAGGATACGCCATTGCGTTCGTCTCGGAAAAATACGCGAAATAGAGTCCGAGTTTTCGAAAAACGGAGTCCGTATGAAGGAGATATGGCCTTCGGAAGTTTTGAATTAAATTTAAAATTCAAACAGAATAAAATAATAAAAAAAATCGGGCCCAATGGGCCAGGGCGGATAAACACCCGCCTAGGCCACCCAGGTCGACTGGGCTGTCGACCTGGGCTACCCATGTCGACAGGGCTGTCGACAGCCCTGTCGACAGGGGTGTCGACCTGGTCGAGCCCAGTCAACCTGGCTGGCCAGGTCTGTGTTTGGCCGATTCTCTGTGGTCTGCTTTGTCATTAGGGCTAGGTGGCGGGTTCTAATTGGTCTCTCTTCCTAATGAATGGCTATGATCAATCCAAGCAACATCAAGGGTCCTAATCAGTTCCTAACCTCTATATAAACAACCCTAGACTAAACCCTAATCTATTCATTCAAAATTAAGAACATAGCCGCCATGTTGCTGAGGAACGACTAAGAGTAGCCGCCAACTAGAGAGAGGATTAGGGAGAAAGTTCTAAAGCCTAAAGCAATTCAAGCAACCTAAGCCAATCAATTCAACAAAGGAATCATATCTCTTAATTAGAGAATTCGCCGCAACCATTGTAAGTAGAGTATTACTTTGGCATGAATAAACAATTGTGTTGATTTGTATGCTTGAATTGGGATAATAAATTCATGTTTGTGCAAAATTATGTTATTCATTATAAAGAACTACATGCGGTAGTTCTATGCAAGTATGCGTTTGGAATATTTCGCAAATTATGTAATCTATGTTGAAGCTACATGTATGTAGTTGATTGAAATTCATGCAAGTTTGGGGCTTTGTTATTATGCCATCATGATGTATATTTTTGTGCATAAATTATTTTGCAAGTAATTGAAACAAGTTTGGTTGTTATAGTTCATATGAAACTATGTTGGAATTTTGACACCATAATCCATGTATTAAGTCATGCTTTTGCAAACTTATGAATATGGCTAGGCTATGAATGATATTTGGCATAATTGAAATCCATGATTAAGTCTATCTTGTTTACAAGAATTATATGATGACATATGTGAGACATGGCTAGGTTAGACTCAAAAATCCCTTTTTGCAAGTTTAAAGCAAACACCATGATTAGGAATATTTATGCATAAGTATGTTTATACCATCGTTATGTGATTAGACTTAAATCATGATTAAGTTGAACTATGCTTTTGTGTTAGTAACAAAGTATCCCCTTTGTAAACATGTAGAAACCTTATGAACATGACTTGTTTATGTTTATGCCTAAATGAGAACATAGGTCTATGTTGTAGTTAAGACTATGTGACACCTAATTTAGATTCTTATCTTAAGTTTACATGGTTTGGTTCATGTCACCTATGCTTTATGATCAAAGTATGTATATGCAAGTACACCAGTTTCTATTATGTATTTCCAACGTTATATGCAAGTTCATGCGCTCACCTTCCCCTCTTTGTGTATGAAATCACGCTTTAAGCCTCCCCTTTTCGCATGGCCAATTTGGGCTTTAAAAGGCTAAGCCCAAAATATATAAACGGACGTGTTAAACGGGGGAAAATAACGTTGGGTTAAAATTAATTAATGAACGAAAATATAAAATAGAAGGGCCCAAATTCAAGTATGGGTTGGGCCCATGATTGGTGTAACCTTTACACCATTAACTTAATAATGGGCCGCAAATATTTACATATAAGAAATAAAGAAGAATGACAAGATATGTAAATGTAGAAAATACGATGTGTTTAACCCGAGGTTGGATTGAGTTGTGATGTATACCTGCCCGGAACCGCCCGGCTGTCCAGTAGTCACAACAATACCTATCCAATGTGGGAGGTTAAACATGGAGCCCAATAAGGACCCGAGGTTAGACTGATTTGTGGCGTAAGACTGCCCGGAACCAACCGGCAACAGGCAGCCACAACAATACCTGTCTAATGTGAGAGGTCAGGGCCTTAATAAGACAATTAAGGCTGAGTCAGGATTGTTAGGATTAAGTGAACTAAAGACTTAATCAAAATGGAACATGCTAAACTAAACGGACTGGTGGGGTTAGGTTAGGAAACACTTAACCAACTTAGCATGTTGGCTAGAGATAGAAAACCTAGTAACGGGGGACCCTTTTCAGCAGTAACCCTAAAAGGTGTATCAGGATACCCTGAAACTAGGCAGGGTGGGGCACGATTACTGGGTTGATTGTAAGAGGTTAAATCGACGGCGGTGGTGTAGCAGTGTAGGTTCTAACGGAGTGCGGACGTGCACACACTCCGGTGCAGAAAAATAAGGCACTGGACACCAGTAGCATACCTGTGCACTCTAAGGTTGTGTCGGGTTGCCACTATGGGACTTGATACACCCCATGGTGGGACCAGCATAGGTAACTACAACATCGGGGGCCGTAAGACACATGTAACTATGCGAGTAGGAGCCGATCATCATAGAATGGATCACATCACCCTGATTATGGGGTGCAAATTGGAAACTAGTTTATATGGGTTCAGAGATCAACATGGGGTACGATAGTATATTCGACCCTAGACAACTTAACCAAGTTTATAGTGCATGCCCACTTCTTGTTTATACTTATCATACCCAGTTCTTTATTCATAGACAAAATAGTACTAGACTTACTCAGGCTTTATGTCTGACTCTACTTTTCTTTCGTCTTCTTTCTTCCGTTTCCCCCCCCCCCCCCCTAGGTCCTCAGGGAGGGAACACAGCAGCTTGACCAACCTTAGCATCCAGCTCGAAGAAGAGAAATGTATTGCTTGGACTTTCCTGTTTTGAACTATGGCTTTGGACAATCCACTATGGGGCTTTTGCAATTTATCTATGTTTTATTTATGCTTCTTTAAATAATGTACTCAAGACAGATTATGAAAGTGTTATGTTATGTTTTTGGAAAGGATGTTGTTGTAACACGTATTTGACTTTATGAAATAAAAGTTTGTTGTTCTTCCGCTGTTTACAAATATGTGTTCTTATATCTGTCTTGTATATCTGTGACTTGTACTTATAAACCTCCACCAAAATTAGGGCATTCCCTTTGAGAGTGACCCTAACGGAGGTGGGGTGTTTCATCTATTGACTGCAATTGGTTCCAATAGCGTTGTATTGAGTTATAACATCCTATTATATGCGTATTTTTTCTATATTTTATTCACTTCTTTGAAATGAATTTTTATTTGGTAATTGAGTATATAATTATGGGAATAAGTTAGTATAAACTGTGTTCATGTCTATAAAACAATCTGGCTGTCTAATTCTCCATGTTTTACTTATTTTGAAGTTCATTTTTTTAAGTGTTGAAGTCTGTCTTGCGGCATCATCATGCTTTTAAAAAAATTCATAGCTCTATATAGACATTAAGATGTGATGAATGTACCTTTTATACTAGGTAAAGTAAAGAAAAAAACTTTGGAGATGTTTGATACAAACAATAATGTAGTATGTACATCTTGGCTTTATAAAGATTCCCATCACCCTTTATCTTTAATTATTTTGCAGGTCTAATACGTATCCTTACGTGCATGGAAATTCATGATGTGTTGTGTCCGTGCTGAATCTGTAAGTTTGTAACTCGTATTTCGATTGCACGAACTGATGATTATGTATAATTGTATATATAACTGATTAGGCGATGTATGCAAAATGCAGGCCATTGCACTTACTTAAGAGCTCTTAGCTGCCGTAAAACAATGTTCAGCTTGGGATGGTGGCGCAGTCACATAAGAAACACAATAGTTTGGCACCGCATGACACTGTAAGCTTTTCTTATTGAAATATGGATGCTTTATCATTTTGTCCGGCAACCCTGTTCATTGGTAAAGTAGGAAAAAAATTCATAGGGTTCAAATAGTAAGGAAGCAGAGCATACTATAGGAAAATATGACACAAAATCACCATTAATACTTGTTCTACTTTTGTTAGGTTTAAAGAGATCTGGTAGTCTCGACATTGAATTGAATATGAAAAAGCATATCATATTGGTTGTTTCTTCTTGTACCCGAATAATGGCATAAATCTGAATTCGCTTGTAGCATGTTAATTTTGTCGAAAAATTTATACCGAAAATATGCTTTTATTTAATTTTGTAATGCCCTCATA
Organism: Allium sativum; assembly: GCA_030737875.1. Taxonomy (NCBI): domain Eukaryota; kingdom Viridiplantae; phylum Streptophyta; class Magnoliopsida; order Asparagales; family Amaryllidaceae; genus Allium; species Allium sativum. The sequence goes on from CM060909.1 coordinate 81,087,979, forward strand.
TAAGAATGATATGTTGCATCATAGTTTTCTAACATACATGTCCAACCTGAACGTGTAGGTATGATGCAACCGTTGAGGAAATCACTCCAAATGGATACTGTGTCAGCTATATGGGTGGGGAAACAAGGAAGAGGTAAATTTGTAAAGGCCACATACATTTTATTTTATTTTTAGTATTGGGCACTGAATGTTATATCTATACCAAGGAAGAGGTAAATTTGTCACACAAATTTTATTTATTTTACAAGTTTGAATATCTATACCTAGGCACATCAAGATGGTAAATACAATCCCGTCCCTACAGTTTATCTTTCATTGCCATGACATGTGCACAATTCTCAAATAAGCTTAGATGAGTTTGACCACAGTGTTTGATGGTTTGATATTTCAATTTCGTTCTAATCTGAGTATTATTTTCGTCTAGTTATTGCATTGATCAATTCAAATAGAATAAATTTGATTTTTAGATCAATGTATTGGATGATGTTTAGTTGCTATTTTGAGATAGTGGTTTATGTGAGAAGTGTAGTTGGAAGGCTAAATAGCAGTTGAAACACACACAAAAAAATGCGGTATTTCCGACGGCTTCCGACGGCTAACACGTACACGAATTTGCGACGGTTTCCGACGGCTGTGTCGGTAGCCGTCGGAAATGCGAACGACGGGCTGCGTCGATAGCTGTCGGAAACTTTGATTTTCGACGCTTTTATTAGCGACGGCTATTTCCGACGGCTTTCGACGGCCGCCGACGGTTTTCAGCCGTCGGAAATAGCCTGTTTTCTTGTAGTGGAGAGAAAGAGAACCCTATTCCTTGCAAGATGAACTTGATCCACGCGCGATTTAATTTTTCGCAAAATATCAGGGTACAATGAAGTTTTTTTGTATGATAAAAGACGATGAACGTGCGAAAACGAAAGAAGTTTAAATATTGTCTTTTGAGAGAAGAATTTCAATGGACTGGTATTCACGTTAAAAAAACCAGGTATTATTGCCTTTCTAAATATCTTAAAAAGTGAAACCTTGATGCGTATACAACCTGCACAGCTTTAACAAATGCAGAATTTTGACATATCTGCTCATAAATTAATGCACGCTCGCGTTGATGAAATAATGTATCCAAACATACAGTTCTGCAGGAGACTTTGGATTTGCTTAAAAAGCAGACATGCCTGCGCATCAATTTAAAATATATGAACGTACGGAAGTAGTAAAGAAGAAAAGCGTCAAACATGGGAGGGCGAACGCACGTGATGGGGTCATATATCATGTGATTTTGCCAACTTCTTTCATCTCTCTAGTTTTTAACTAATTAAAGTTATCTTTTCATTTTTCATGAAGATTCCCTGCACTGAAAACACAAGCACCGTTTTGTTCGAGGATAAACCGCTTTCTACGAGATTGAGTTTGTTCGTGCTAGTATGAACAAAACATTATCCCGGATTGATGGAAATCAGGGAATTTCATATGAGATCCATTGATTTTCACCAATTAAAAATGGTGTTCTGTTTACATTAATGTGAACAAACTAGTATTCGCTTTCTACATCATTTTACTTTAAAAAAAAAATCAAGCCAACTGTATTGCACTAGCCAAATTCAACTTATGATATTCAAAAATGCTAAAAGGTGGTGTACAACAGATATTTTGTGAAAATTTTGAAAGAGTAAAACCGACTAAATTACATCTTGTTCTTCTTCAATTTTTGTTTCTAACTTGCCTAATCTTATAATGTCGGATCTCACCATTTATTTGCATAAAATTTAGATAGACAAATGCTTACTTGACAAACCTGTACATTTTGATGCATATGTGTTGTGAAACTTTAATGAAAAACCATCAATAAAGTGTTGCACTATGGTAAGGTGTGTATCCGCTAAACAACAGGCTGGGAGTTCGCGACTCTCTCCGCATCTATATGGTGATGTATTATTATTTTATTTTATTTAAAATTGGTTAATACATCACCATATAGGTTCAGTAAGAGGTTCAAACTTCCAACCTCTTATTTTGTGGATACACACCACGTAGTTTTTCATTATGTATTGATGAATTTCCAAAAAAAAAAAAAAATAGATAAGGAAGGTAAAAAACTTTAATGAAAAATTATAAAGAAGTATTGTCGTGGAAAAAGGTAGCAGGACCATTGAAAAGTGGACATAATTTGATAAATCTATCATTTCGAAAATAAAGAGGTGCTCCACTTGATTTTGAATGGAAGTAGGTGTACACTTTAATTGTTCGATGAAGGTAGCTGTCTACCGTAATTACTCGTATCCAGTACTGCTGACAGGTTGCAAAAATTTCATATTTTATGACACGGTTAACCATTTTGAACAGCAATGTACGTACCATACAGATGGTGTTGATTATAATTTATCTTCATGTTGCTCTAGAAATATTTATTAAAGATAGTTATAAAGACAGATGAACCTCCTTTCAATAATGTTACTACATGACATATTAAATATTCAAACGGATAATAGCCTTATTTTACAAGTCATATTGAAGCTATAGATGATATTTGTTTGATTTACTGTTCACTCATATTATAAATGATAAAAGCTCATCTTTTCTCATATTTTACCAGAACAATATTATTTATTAAATTGGGATAACCACTTCGAACTCAATAAAAATTGATCAATAAATTTTTTAAAATTTAAGATTTAAATAGTAACAGAGAGAACTTTTAAAATTTGAAAGAAAAGCTTTATCATTTTGTAGAATAACGTTTGAAACTCAAGCAAAAATTGTGTTCGCTACGATAGTTGTTTACATTTATATACGAAAAATACAACTGTGGCAATTCAAATTGTACGCTTCACAATGACGGTCCCGATCTTGTTTCCAAAGAATGCCATAAAGAGAATTATAGTTTGAAAAATATTGCAAATAGAGTGATTGAATAAGTAATGAAATGGCAACACATCACGATGCCATAACACATAAGTTATTCTAGTAAGGTTGCGCTGAAACAATATGGTTGTATAATATTATCTGTATATTAAATTATTGTTCTTGTATTTAGAACATTGTATTTTTTATGAAATTTCGTAATTTATTTCATTTTTACTGCGGTTGTTTGGCATTTGTTATACGACAAAACGAATAATTAATAAACTATAAATTAATTTTTAATTTAAATACATCGCATAAATATACCGTTAATTATGTCAATTATATATCACCAAGTCCATTATCGTTTCCGTTAACTTTTTCCCTCAAACACCCATTGGAATTCTTAAAGCATTTTCAATGTTTTACCAATTTGAATGTAAAATCAAAGACACATCATCCAATAGCATTTTTGTTAAATTTATTATTTTCAATGCAATTGTCGAACAAAGTTTGAAGATGATGTGTCAAAAAAATTACATGACATCATAAAATATAAGAACATCGATCTCCGATGCTTGGTAAATTTAAATGTAAAATCAAAGACACATCATCCATTAACATTTTTATTAATTTTACTATCTTCAATGCAATTGTTGAATGAATTTGGAATATGACGTGTCAAAAAAATTACATAACATTGTGAAACATAATGTGTAGTAGTAGACATTGTATTCCACAATGTAGAAGGATGTACAACCACTACTTTTTAGTTATTTAATTTTAAGATATTCTCATAATGACACATATATAAATTTGTATGTTTTTAGACATTTGCATTGGATAACAAATTTTAATTTTGTTGTTGAATTTTGTTTTATGTATTTCATATTGTGATAGACATTGACACATAGACGTTTAATGACATTGCATTCAATAAGTGTTGGAGATGCTCTAATATCTAGTAGTAGACATTTTAATCCACAATGTGGAAGGATATATAACTACTACTTTTTACTTATTTAATTTTGAAATGTTCTTATAATGATGCATATATAACATTATATGTTTTTAGACATTTGCATTGAAGAACAAATTTTAATTCTAATGTGAAATTTTATTTTATGTATTTCACGCTGTGAAATAGACATGACACATAAACATTTAATGACACTACATTCAATAAGTATTGGAGATGCTCTTAACACTGATTTAGAGAATCTTTAATGTTTAGAGATTTGAATATAAAATCAAAGACACATCATCAATTAATATTTTTATTAAATTATTACCTTCAATGCAATTGTCTGTAGTAATAGCCCGGCGGTTAAGGACTTTGTGTCATGATAATAGTAGCGTGAGTTTGAAACCCGGAATGACATGTTAAGAGCTTACCATTTGCATACGATAAGATCAGCCACTTATACGGTGTTCGCGGATCAAGCTAGGTGCACTAGAAAGATTTTACGACTCCAATCGGCTTTCCTTCTGAACAAATTCAAAAAAAAAAGTTAAAAAATGATTTGTTAAAAATATTACATGACGTTGTGAAATATTAATATTTAGTAGTAGATATTGTAGTCCACAATATAAAAAGATATATAGCCACTACATTTTATTTATTTAATTTTCAAATATTTATATAATCAGAAATTGTAAGTCATTTATATTGAAGAACAAATTTTAATTTTATTGTTGTTCTCTGTTTTAAGCATTCACATTGTGAAATAGACTTACACGGACAATTAATGGTATTACATTAAATGAGGTTGGAGATCTCTTAGATTCAACACTCAAATACGAACGCCGTGCAGGTCGAACATTCATGAAATAATTATTTCACGTTAATGAACGAACACCGAATGCGCAACGCTGAATTCATATTATATAAGTCCATTCGTTAGTTGTTGGCTTATTGCAGCCGAAATATGTCGGCAGGAATTGATGCCTACACGTAATAATAACTTTATTCTGTAACCCAAATATGTCATATTTCGTCAATACACTGCATTAAAATCAAAGCGCTACAGTATCGAGTCTGTAGACTCGGTTAAGCTTTTCTTTCTGGAACATTTCATTTTCCCTTACATAAATACGGTGGACCTATTAACTTTGATATTCCATTAAATCTTTGTCGAATACGCTTATATCACATTAATACACAAGATAGATTATCAAGTCATGATTGAACAACTCATGCCAAATACCAAGCCATAATTGTTAATTTCCTTTTCCGTTTAGGCTCTCTTTCTACACCTTTCTACACATATATAATCCGATTTTAAATTAATATCTCCCAACATGTAACAACTTTGTAGCATAAAATAATATCAGTAGGACCACGGCCGTTCATATGGGTACATCACATTACCTATAGTAGAACCAATGCATCTACCACTATATGGTAATATGATACTTAAGTCAAAATGCATCAGATGCAAACAAACATCACATTCTTTTTTTTCATTGTCGGTGCACAAAATGCACTACAATATACATAGCTTGATTGTACAACTTATACAAAAGATGAGATCATAAGATGGACTATTTACCTATTATTCACTCCGCATATCGAACATCAGTAAGGTAGACTTGGGCCTGAATTACAAGCCCATCAACCAAGAACCCGGGCATAACCATCAGCCCAACCCGTGGTTTCTCTTCATTTTCCTCCAACATCACACTTTTAATGATGCTTTCCATGTAAACCTCGGAGAATTCACTGCCGCCCTTAACCTGAAACACTTTAACTTGAGGATCGAAAGAGTATGCAAGCCTGTGAAGCAACCAAATCGACTTAGCCAACTTCAGAAAAGCCTGATAAAAGGGAGTTCTTGGGTGCCCGCCGCTCGCAACGTAGTTTCTCTGATCGAGGTTTCCGAAGAAGGAACTTTCCATTTTCGGATGAACTACACTGACATACTTGCTCCTGCAAAACTTGCCAAAAAGGGAATCCGGGCTTTGGCTCACCAAGTCCAATGGGTCCATGGCCCGAACCGCGAGAAATTGGTGAAAGAAGCCCTCCGTGCCAACATCAACATTCCCAGCATCTACAGAGAAGCTTTCTTCTTGAAACCCGGTAAACATTTTCTGGCATATATGGGCTTCAAAGGCATACTTTTTGTGGGCTCGTTTCGCATATACTACAGTAGGGTCTATGGCACGGGCCGCTGCATCGAGGTCCCACTCCGCTGCTTTCATCATATTGATTAAGGGCTTCGAAAAGTCATGAATAGCCCTGTACGCGTTTTCCACTGAAGAGGAGAACAGAGAAGGTGTTAGTTCTACTGAGAAGAAACTGCAATCATCTTCGTTTTCCTCCGAAGAAAGCAGGCCCTTATGCTTCAGCTTTTTCTCAAGCTTCGATTTTTTTAGGGTTGCTTCTTGAATTTGCTGCTGCAGCTGGATGATTTCAGAGTCTCGGTTTTGGATTTGAGATTGGAATTTTTTGACCATTACTTCATAGGTCTTCAAAAGGCTTTGCTGCTCTTGAATTTCTGCAGCTAGCCTTGAATCTTGAGGAGAGGTTGACATGGTTCTAGGGTTGCTGTCTCTGTAAGAGTGTTTGAGTTCTGAAAGCTTTAGAAGTTCTTCAATGACAAGCTTATCAGCCGCTTGGATTTTGTCAGGGTCATAAGGGGTGTGGGCGTTCTGAAGCTGTATGTACGCTGCTTTTAGAGATGAAATGTTGTTGAATATTTTGGGGATTAGGGCTTCCATTGATTCCGTTTTAGGGTTTAAGGTTTCATCTATTGGTTGAGGGTAGACTTTCTGGTTGTTGTCGTGGTTTAGGGATTCCTTTGATCCTGATCGTAGCATTGCCGCCTCGCGTTACAGAAGAAGCTGCAACCGATTCAAGTTTATTATGACAGATATTTGCAGACCATAAGCTGTGAATATCAAGATATAATTCCCAAATTATCAATAATTTACGATTCGTGGTACTTCTATGAAAGCAATTTAAAGTACACCAAGTTTACTGTTTTCAAAAACCAGGAAAAACTTATACAGGGTTATGTTTATTTCATATGTAATGGAGCACTAGCCACTGGAAAGCTGTGTTAGCCTCTTCTGTTTTGATCCTTAAAGGAAACACTGAACTTCCACTGAGGCATTTATTAGCATCCATCCATGTACCACCAATAGTAAGGTCGTCAGTAAACATATGCTAGAATAACAATGCCCAAAATTCATACCTTCAGGTAAAATACAGACAGAGTTGCAAAATTGAGTTTAATGCTTTACATAGAAGAGAAAAACAAAGTGTAATACCTACAGCCAGGTGCAATCAATGTGACATTTCTTCAGGGTGAATACATTATCCATTCAGATATGTTCACTTAATCCTTTGTTGATATAAACATCCGATATCAACGTGATCGATCGAGAAAGCATATCTAATTAAATGTTTTCCAATGCGCTTATAGTATATTTAGTTACCATCGGCAGTGCACATTAGACTTATCAACGGATATCTGAAGTATCGAAAGTCCATTTGCATTGTTATCCAAAACGCGGATAAACATCCAATATCCAAAAGCGGATACGGACGCGGATATGAAGTCCGCATCAGAATATCATTCATTTGGTTTTTGTCAAGAATATATTTAATATTTTATGCATTTTCGTACAAAAACGAATATGTTTTTTTTTTTTTTTTTTGGGTTAGGCTAATAATTTGTATTACATGAAATTACAGTATATTAATTGCTCGAAACTATGTATTATATTTGTCTATTTTTCACACTTTCATAATTAGTGCAACTGACAAAAAAAGAGCTAAACCAAAATTTTCTATTTATACTTGGGATAATTAACCGACCGTCCATATCCATGGATGCGGATATTCGGTATCTGAAAATGATTCATATGTGGATGCGGATTTGACAATCTATACATCCGAAAGTATCCGCTTATAGGACTAATGCACGAGACTTAGGCATGAGCATCAGTTAAAGGGGGTCCATTTCTGCACTCCCTTTTCAATAGGAATACAGCCAAAAGTTATAATCGCACTAATTTGAACTCCATGATTTTGTTAATCTACATGAATGGTATTTGAATACGTACAGTTAAAATTCAAATTATTGCAACCCCTTTTTGAAAGGGTAAAGAAAATAATGCTCCAGAGGTCAAACCTCCAGGAGATAGCAAGAAACAAAAGAATATGATGGTTGAAACTTCCTGGAAAGGTATAAGATTACTGCAATTCATAAGAATATTGAATTGTCATCATTATAGCCGTTATTCTTTGACAATTTACCATATTACTAGAGAGTTTGCGATGGCAGCATTGGAAACAATGATATCAGGGACATATTTTGTGTTGGCTGAAGTAATAAGATGAAGTGGATGCAAAGTCTTGCCCATTTGAGAAGGTTTCCAAACCAAATCACAAATTTAAACAAATATCAAAATTCACAAAATAGTCTACTTTTTGTCTATATCGCAGAATACGACATTTGTCCTGGAGCTCTTTCAATTAATGCCAATGTATTTTAATTTTCCAATTGTTTTTGGGCTATACCTAATAATGGCTGCGTAATTTTTTAAAAGAAAAATAAAGTGCCGCTGATGTTTTAACTCAAAGAAAAGAAAGAAGCAACATAATTTCAAAATGATCTCTTGTTTTAAATAGTTTTAAACCTGGTTTGTGTATGTAATTTGTTTTCACGTATAATCCAAGCGAGTACTGTAATATAACCATTTATATGACTTCAAAATGATCTCTTATTTTAACTCAAAGAAAAGAAAGAAGCAACATAACTTCAAAATGATCTCTTGTTTTAAATAGTTTTAAACCTGGCTTGTGTATGTAAAAATTTTTTCACGTATAATCCAAGCGAGTAATATAACCATTTATATGACTGTTCAGCAAACCAAACATCGGAAGCTAAACGGTGTAGTGTTACCATTTTTTAATGTATTTGTAGATGATTGACTAGCTTGCAGAAAGCAAAGTATAATGTAAGATAATAATTAGTAAGATTTCAAAGGAAGAAGAGGACATAAAAGTTCTTATGAAAATTAATTTTCTAACCCTTGAATAGTGTTTGCAAATATTTGTTTGTATGTGAAAAGATGTAATAAATACTCGCAACCTTTTGAAATTAAAGATTTGGATTTTTAACGGTTTAAACAGTGTTTAAAAAGGAAGTGTATATTTGTAAAGTTATGTGATAAAAAAATCAAAATTTAAAAGTAACATACTTATGAGATATACGTCGACATACATGTGGATGTTTTAAAGAATATAAATATTTCAAAAGTGTTTCAGAATTCTAACTGCTGTAAATTATTTGAATATAGTTTCTAAATACTTTAAAACGCATAATATTAATATAAAAAATTATAAAATGTATATTTTAAAGGAAAAAATATATGATAATACAGTAATAATAATAAGTATTTCAATAAGAGGTTATTCAAAGAATTAAATAGTTGTTATCCAATGACTTTGACAAATTATTCCAACCTATTAAACTATATTCTTGAACCTTCTTGTCTTAATCTATAAACTCATGACTTTTCAAATCATCTTGATTAACATTAATTCTTAGACTCTAGTCTCTTTACTGATCAGTTTTCTAGTTCGATTGTCTTATACATATATATACCTATATAATATCCTAAAAATATTTTATACAACTTGACAAAACAGTATTATATATATTTATATGGTTTTTGTCATTAAAATCAATATCTGAGATATTAATAATATCCCACTTATTGACGATGACAATTATGTAAATATTCATGAATATAAAATATAAAAAATATATATAATATAATTCACTCGAGTGAAGTAACTCCCTCTTAATATATGCATGTAGTATTTTATATTTTTCTCCCTTTGTTTATCAACAAAGTTGGGTGAAAAACAAAAATCTCCCTAAATGTGATATACTCTAAAGTAAGGAATCAAAATCAATATTTGAGATTTAAATTTTATGGGAATACTGAAGGTAACAAAAAATGTTATATTTATTCAAGATTTATGAATATTGAAGATACTAAATAAGATAAGATAGGCTTTATTATTTTATTTTAAGCAGTACAATTTAACATTTATATAACCCAATCATACATACACACAGTCTTATTAAACCAAATTATATACAAATTTATACAAAGAATTTTTTTAACTACATTATATACAAATCGGTTAAAAATTAAAATAATTTTAAAACATATACTTATAAACAAAATGAAAATACTAGTTTTTCTAGTAACTTCTACTGATCATTATGATCTAAATATTATTTTTCTTTTAACAACGTCCCAATCTCCTTGTTATATATTTTCTAAAAAGTTTGAGCATTCTTGTTTGTTGCTTTGATCATTTTCTATAACGGAGGTAATTAACCAACGAGGATCATCAAAAAAATATCTTGTTACTTTATCATTTGCATTTGTTTTAATTCAATGCCATTGATTTTGGAGAATGAAACAGAGCGCTTCTTTGAAGGATTTGAGTGTTTCTTCTATGTTTTCACAAAGTTTTTAACGTGAAGAACTCATTTTTGAAAAGAAATATTTAGAATGGAAAAGATGAATTGATGTATGAGTTATACTTGAAGAAAAATATTCAAATAGAGATGAAAAGTTGGATCAAACAATTGATTTTAAAGTAGTTATCAATTTTTAAATATTTGAAATTTTCAAAAATGGCTATCATGTCGACCTACCTAAGTAGGTTATGTCAACATATTTTTAAAGATTTGAAATTTTCATATGTGAATGCGGATAAGATAATCTATATCCGAAAGTATCCGTTTATAGGACTAATGCACAGGACTTAGGCATGAGTATCAGTTAAAGGGGGTACATTTCTGCACTCCCTTTTCAATAGGAATACAGCCAAGTTCTATTCACACTAATTTGAACTTTATGATTTTGTTAATCTACATGAACGGAATTTGAATATGTACAGTTAAAATCCAAATTATTGCAACCCCTTTTTAAAAGGATAAAGAAAATAGCGCCCCAGAGGTCAAACCTCCACGAGATAGCAAGAAACGAAAGAATATGATGGTTGAAACTTCCTGGAAAGGTATAACTGTATAAGAGTACTGCAATTCATAAGAATATTGAATTGCCATCATTATAGTTGTTATTCTTTGATAATTTACCATATTACTAGAGAGTTTGCCATGTCAGCATTGGAAACAATGATTACAATGATATCAGGGACATATTTTGTGTTGGCTGAAGCAATAAGATGAAGTGGATGCAAAGTCCTACCCATTTGAGAAGGTTTCCGAACCAAATCACAAATTTAAGCAAATATCAAAATTCACAAAATAGTCCACTTTCTGTCTATATCGCAGAATATGACATTTGTCCTGGAGCTCTTCCAATTAATGCCAATGTATTTTATTTTTTCAATTGTTTTTGGGCTATACCTAATAACGGCTGCATAATTTTTAAAAGAAAGATAAAGTGTCGCTGCTGTTTTAACTCAAAGAAAACAAAGAAGCAACATAACTTCAAAATGATCTCTTGTTTTAAATAGTTTTAAACCTGGTTTGTGAATGTAATCTGTTTTCACCTATAATCCAAGCAAGTAATATAACCGTTTATACGACAGTTCAGCAAACCAAACATCGGAAGCTAAACGGTGTAGTGTTACCATTTTTTATTCTACCAATGAGTCTCTCAACGCAGAAATAATTTCGAGCTGAACCCAAATAATCAATTAACAAAAAGCAACTAAAACAATTGAAAACTTGCATAGTGTTCAAAAAACTGGATATAAATTTGAACGATTAAGAGTGGAGACAAAATTGCAGTAATTTGAATTCTAGTGAAAAAATAATCAAGCTGATATGAATGTAAGACAAATATACATACTGGATTTATTCAACATTAAAAATGTTGGACAGACCAGCATCGTTGGATGACCGATTTGCACCAACCTAACCCTTGTTGGTAGTGCTCTTGTACAAAAGCTGGATGGGATGGTGGCGATCAAGTATGATAACAATATTACGAAACTATGATCATGATTACAAACATGTGCTAAACTACTTAACTTCTGCAATTCAAACGAGGGGATAAAAAACAGAATTAAGCTTACTCAGGTTTTCTGATTAGGGTTCAGCAGAAGCCAACGAAATCCACACTTGATCATTAAACGCGCAGCTTTAACATCTCCCGATCAATCCAACCTAAAAATCACACTGAACAAACGATTCACATATTATAATCGATCCTTCCGTCCAATTCACTGAAACAGAACAGATAGAAATAAATATACCAACAGGTAACAAAAGTATAAACTTTTGGATAAAAGCTACCTATAAGGAACAGGAGCGAGCTTCCTATGAGATAACAAGCTGAAATTTGTTTAATTGAATGGTTGGAGTTCTAGGGTTAGGGTTGTGTTGCTTGGAAATTGAGAGGAAATTGCAGGTTTAGGGACGCAGAAAGAGAAAGTTGAAAAGAACCAGTACAATCGTCAGCTTTATTAACCTAATTTAATTATAATATTCCATTTAAATTTTGTATACTGTTATTTTAGCAGAGTACATAAATATTTGCGTGTACATAGGCATTAACATTATCATATCAACAAAATGGGTGGCAATGGGCAACTGACGCGCCCGCCATTTATTTTTATTCATGGTTGTCTTTGACAGAGTAAACTTCCAAAATTGTTCTTTATCCTATATTAATATCGCATTTACCCAAATTCTCATCGTTTACCCAAAAAAAAAAAAAAATAATAATAATAAATAGATGTATATACATAGCAATCAATAGTCCAGGAAGTGTTGTCAAATAGAATAATTTTTTTTTCACTCTCCTCCCATTAAAGACCCTCTCAATGTCTTCTACATTCACTGTCTCTAATCTGTGATGTTACGTATCTACCAATTTATATTTGTACTTCACACCTTGTATTTATTCTATGATATGAGACTTTACATTCAAACCGTCATTCCTTACTTAAGGACATGCGAGACAATTCTAACAGTCTCCCTCTGACTCGCATCATACGAGTAACCGTTGAGAGCAGTACCTTGCCTGCATGCTCGGTTCGTAACCTTCGGCTCTGATGCCACTGTTATGTAAACAACGGTTGGAACAAAGTTCTCTTCCTTCCATATAGGGCGGACGCATATGAGTTGGCACACACATCCTTATATCAAAAGGAATCTCTGATATTACATGTCTATCAATTTATATTTGTTGTAACAACCCGGATTTTCAGAACCAATTTAATTTTTTTTTTTTTAGCTATTTTAAAGGATTATGAATATTTAAAATGATTTATTTTAAATAATAACGATTTAAATTTATTTAAATCAAAGTTAGAACGTTTAAATTTATCTTAATTATAAATAGAGTTTGAAATGGTGCGGTAGTTTGAAAATTCGATTTTAAATTTCAAATGAATGTACATAATTCAAAATTAATCGGATTTCAGTAAAACCAGAAATATTTGAATCTGCTTGATTATACCTTTCTAACAAATGTGAAAAATTGAGATTTCATAATATAAATTGAAAGTTATGTCCAGTTTAAAGTTCAAAATTGTCGCTATGGAATTTATATATATTTTAATATAATATGTAGCCCTTAAAAATAACCATTTTGCAAATGACCTCCGTTTTCGACAAAACTACTTTTGTTGTATCTGGAATGTCAAATTATTACTAGATTTCAATTTTCATAATTTTTGAAATTAATATGTGAGCGTGGTGAATTTAAACGTGTTTGGTCAATTCAGTTTGAATTTAATCGACTGAAAAATGGTCATTTTTCAAACGGCCTCCAAATTTGAAGAAATTAGTTTTGTTAGGACCATATCGTCGAAACATAGCTAGATTTGTTTTTCTGGAATTTTTGAAGTCAGTATGTGGCTCCGGTAAATTAAAATGTACGTTCAAATTCAATATTAACCGTTATTAATTTATATTTTAATTTTGACGAAAACTGATCGAAACAGTCGAATTGGCTTACGAAACATATCTCATTGTGTCCGGAATGGGGTATCTAGCTAGGGGCGACAGTCGTTGGGTTTGATTTGGAGTTCGAACGAATATTTCACAATAAAGATATTAAATGAATTAAATACAAATATAAAAATATTATAAATAGCTCCCTCTCTCCCCAAAACCCTAATCCCCCCAAACAGATAACAGCCGCCACCATTCGAATTTAAAGGCCGATATTCTCTGAATTAAGTCCCTTTAAATCCTTCAAAACATTGATTAATCCAAAAAAATTCTACCTTAACCTTGAAGAGCAATTCGAGCTCTACCTTATGAACGGACGAGATGGGTTTTTATGGCGTATCGTTCTTGGATTTTGGGCTTAAAGCCGTTGGTTTTGTAGTAGTTTTGCGGTGTGTACGGGGGTTCGAACTTCAGACAACGGCGGGAGGTGGAAGGGGGCTTCATGGCGGTCGTTAAGGCACACAGGGCGATGGGGTTCCGATCCTCCAGGTTGGCAGGCGATGGCTGGAGTATTGTTTCGAGGGTTTTGGATCTCCTCGGTCCAGAAAATACAAAGAAAAGAGGGAGAAAGGTTAAGAAATTAATGATGTGATTAATAAATAACTAATTATGTTAATTTAATTTAAATTGTAATCGAATGTATAAAAAATCATATCTCTTTCGTACGAGATCCAAATCCGACGATTTCAAATCCGTTGGAATCGTGATTAAAATTTCTACATTTCAAAACTGACTGGGATAGAAGTGGAGCATGTTAGAATTTCGGGTAAATACAAATTCAAACTGTTCAGAAATTCAGAAATTTAACTAGCGGAGTGGAAACCGACAGTGAGAACTCCTTCTCACTCTAATTATTTTACGGTTAAAAATATTTTAAGTTGTAGCCGGGGCTTAGTAGCCCCCGACACTATTTATTGTACAAACCATGGATGTTTGTTTGGATTGAATTGACTGTATTGTGTTTATTGAATGAATGAACTGTATAAAATATTTATGTGTTGAATAAAATATTTTATCGTTAAAAAATTAATTTTTAACGTATATATGAACGGCATAAAATTCTCCCAAAATGAAAATAAATATTCATTTACAAATCGAACTATTTGTTTATGTACACCCATTTAACTGGTTTGGATTGAGACAATAAATTTTACACATCGCCCAACTGCACAAATAATATTCAGTGTTTGTTGGTTGAAACCCCACACGGGTATTGGGATGATATTTGACGTATACTAATCTCAATTATTTAGTTGTATGTCAATCGATTGGAAGACAGACTATTGTAAGCGTTAATTATTTGTATTTAATGCTTATGCAGTTGTGTAATGCACTCTGGATGTTGGTTGATTGTGTATCATTATTCTTGTGTACATACGTATATGAAATCCATATAAGTAACATTATATAGTAATTATTTGGGTCTGATTCTAATTCAGAAAGAAAGAATATTTTAAAATAACAAATATTTTAAAATAACGAATATTTTAAAATAATATTCAGTAAAGGATTAAAATGTGAATTTGATGTCTAATTTTGGATGGACATGAAGATATTGAAATATGTGAAGCCATATTGATTAAATATGCGTTATTTTTGCGGGAACGATTTTTATCGATTTTATTCATTTTATAATGAATATTGAAAAGGAAATAATTTCAAAATCTGATATTTTGAAAATATTATCATTTATATTATAATGATAAGGAGTATTCAATTTTGATTTAAAATTGAAATGAAAGTGGGAATCGTTTTTAAAACGAATTTATAAAATACGTTTTGAATGAAATATTATATATATATATATATATATATATATATATATATATATATATATATATTAATGGCTTGAATAGAACGTGTCGCGACGCGACCGTTCGCGAATTTCGACCATTGACATCGCATTGACATTACGGGAGATCCGACCGTCGGATTCTCCTAAAACTGGAACCGTTGGGTTCATATCAAAAAGAGCTTTCCAACGAATATAAAAGATTTGAAATCAAACGGTTGGATTTGGAATTATGTCCAAATCAAATTTGTAAAAGGTCGCTATGGATGCAGTTTGGTGGCCATTATTGGAAACCGACTGTACAGGCCTTGATAAAATTATTAAAAATATTAATAATTATGTAAAATCATAATTAATGGTTTGGAAAGAATTTGGATGATAAATTCCATGTTTGTAAAGATAAAAATACACTTTTATCAAAATGAACTAGTTATTAACTAGATTTGAAATCCAATAATTTTAAAATAAATAAATTGGATTTGTGAATGGTTTCAATCTAATCAAAAATTTCCAATATATGAATTGGAATGGATTTGAATATAAATCATCTTAGGGATATTTCGATATTGGATTCCGTGACTATACGGATATTATAGAGGAATTCAGAAGATGAATATATATCGTTATTCCCCATACGATATGACCTGGTTTCAAAATTTGATATTGAATACAAGTCGATATAATTTCTACTCGGAGCCTTATATTTAATATTAAATTGGATTTTGAATTTGTCGTGAATGGTGTTTCAGTAACATTGTTCTTAAGCCCCATGTGAAAAGAATAAATCTTTTAATTAAGATTATTAGAGTTTCCAATTATATTTACTAATTTGAATAAAATGGAAGTGAATTGGGTTTATTGTGAACTGTGTTTTTAACGACATTTGTTCTTTAATCCGATTAATAATGAAATGTGATTTGGAATTTATAAATCTTTTATTAAGATTTAATGGAAATTTTCCAAAGTAAAGTTCTCCAATTTGATATAGTAAATTGGAATTGAATGGAATTCAATTTGGTAATAATCGAAGTGAGCTTCCGTGGAGGAAGACTGTTAATATATATGGAATTTAAAAGGCTTTGTCATTATTCCATTTATATTATTAGTCGGATACGTAAATTGTTATTGATTATATATCGATCTGTTTTCCATGAAGATTCCATAATAAATGGAATGTGGTTTTAGGTTTATCGTGAACTGTGTTTTAAATGGCATTGGTTCTTTAACCCAGTTAAAGACAGGATTACATGTCTAACATTGTATTTCGAACTGTATTATTGATCTCTGCTAAATATATACTTGTTTGGTGGCAGAGAATTTATTCTCTTGCTTAACACCCTTCTCTGAGACGTATGAGCTTAGAGTTATATATTAACAGAAATCAGTGGTACAGTGTAGATTGTCGATGCGACATGTTTGGGTTTCCAAAGCTAACCAATCATTAATAATGATTGTTGGAAGATTAAAACTAAGTGGATTTTTAATGAATCTTTAATTAGATTGAAATGTGAATGTGATAATTTAAACTATCAAATTTGGGAAATGATCAAGAATGGAGTATCACTAGTTTTGCTCCAAGCGATAGTTAAATCTTTAATTTGATTTGCAAGGGAAATGGTAATTAATTTTTACCGATAACACAGTGGTGTTAAATATGGAGTATCACCAGTTTTGCTCCAAGGGACGAATAGTTTGGGATTGGGATTAATAAATAAATGATTACTTCGGTAAGGCTCGATAATCCCGACTAGTTGATAAACCTTAATTTGGTTCTTAATTGATATTTAAAGAAAGATTAAAGAATTTTTTTAAAGAATTTATCTTTGATGAAATTAATGGGAACCTTTCCCAAATGATGTGAATATTTGAATAAAAGAATATTCTGAATTGGAATGAAGCGCACGTTGTGTTTTTATAGCACTTGTTTATAAGATACGCGAGTTATTCGAAAAGACCGGGTTTATCCCATTCTGAATAATTAATATGACGATAAGTCGACGATGAAGATGGTGGTTGAAGACCGGAGATCTTCACATTGTTTGGATGATTACTGATGTCTTGATTGGGCTGTACACCCAATACAAGGTAATAAGTGGTGATCGTCCAGACGTACTTGGAGATTGACCGGATATGCGAGGACCTCTCTCCTGTATTAGACATATGGGACGAGGAATAAGGTACATCCGGTTTCGTTCAGACCTAGAATGAACTAGTAAATGGATGTGTGTCTAACATTGGATTTTATTCTGTATTGATTGATTTCTATTAAATATATATTCGTTTGGTGGCGGGGAATTTATTCTCTTGCTTAACACTCTTCTTTAAGACGTAAGAGCTTAGAGATTATATATCGATAGACATCAGTCGCATGGCGTGAGTTATCAGTGTGGCATGCTGAGATGCAAACGATCAAGGCTTCTGTTGAAAAGCAGAGTCTTGTGGTTGATGATCAAAGCACGACTTTAAATAACATAGCTTTGTATATAACGTTAATTCGCGAGCCTTACACCCCGGTATGAAGGAGTGGTGTCATGGTATGGAGCCTATACATTTTTTACTTATGTGGATGATAGAAAGCGAGGTACCTCGGATATATCGGTCACTACGGGGCCGATGGATGGATATGGTTGACATAATGACCAGACTTACACCCCATAGGGCGGGGAAACGTATTTTTCAAGAATTACTAATCCACAAACGTAAGGGAGGACCGACCCTGAAGATCCAAGGTGTAGTTGCGACTGATCCTGAGGCTCGGGCTAGAGAGTCTCGAATTCGGTAAGGATGATCCCTTGCCTTGGTTCATAGATGGAATCCAATTTCCAATACGTGACATTACAGCTTTAATTGCAGAAGTAGTATGACGACATAGTAGCATGGGATACTATGCCATCTATGATTAATACATTTATATTTGAAGTTTTTTTATACACTTTACGCTTATAACAGTATCAAAATGATTTGTTTTAAACGTACCAAGCATGTTTGGCTATTATAAGGGAAAACTCTATCCTTTGGCTTGCGTTGCATTGTGTGATGGGACATGAGTCTTATAATAGCTTCATTTTTTGAAAAGGCATTGCGCTGTTTGTAACTGTTTATGCACTGGTATTCTTGGGAGAAAACATGTTCCGTGTTATATGGGGGTGGTCCCTTGATTTACTTTATTTTTAAAGTAAAGTTTTAAATAACTGTTTTAGTTCTCACACCAGTCTCATGACTGACCTGGAGTTTATTGTTTCAACCTAAACTCCGGGTGCCCCTATTTTACACACGGGCAGCTAGTAGTTTTGGTTTTGCAGATTTACCTTTACAGGATCCTGGTTTACATCTGGAGCTATATTCGGAAAGCTCTGTATCCGTGTATTTCTTTCAGTTGTGTTAGTTGTTGTATTTCCGCTACGCATTGTATTTTTTATTTCCGCTACTACATATTTTAAATCTCTGATATTTTTCTGATGTATATTATTTATTCATGCTCTGTTATATTCTTTTATTCCGATGTAATTGTCGTAATAGCAATGAAATGTTCTTCTGTTTGCGTTCTGATTAGTCTTGTTCTCAATTCAATCCGGGATTTCCTTTACGG